>MU388371.1:0-67993 GCA_022578535.1 Jackrogersella minutella
ACATGTAAAGGGCCAATTGTAATGCAACTTGTATTAATCGATTCCCCGAATTGAGGGCTATCTAATGGTATACGGATCAATCATGCGACCTTCTTTTATACATTTGCACTCAAGTTAATGTAAAAAGATATACTGAAACCAAGTGTTGGTTTTTTGAATAAGTGTGGCAGCTGGCAGCTGTGGTTGTTGGTGGCTAACAGTGGCTAAAGGTGGCTAAAAAGTGGGCGTGTCGTGTCAATAACATTTTTGTGTCGTGCCGTTAACGTTACTGTAATTACTTCGTTCGTATGGACACTCGGACAATAGCTTTTTAATAAACTACTGCTAACCAGTTATCCGATAAAAGACAACAGGTGCGTCTAGGTTTAATCCCTTTTCTTCAACTTACGTGCGTGGGCACCCCATATAGGGAGGCCACCTGCTGGCCTACCAACTCTAGAAACCACTGAAGGAGAAATGAATACAGGGGAGGAATGCAAGAAGGAACCACAGGATATATAAAGGGATCATGGGGAATAAATTGAACATAGTGGTTTACTAGACAAGGAGATAAAGGCAAACTCGAGTGCTTGGTAATAGGCGAGGAGGAATTTTCTCACGAGCGCTTTCGAAGCTGGAGCGATCATATCAGTCTTGAGTCTTGACGCCTTGTGCTCACTTCATATCAGAACAACCACCACAACCGAAACGGTCGGAGCAATAGCGCAATTAGCAGAATCCGGTCATCTGAGCCCTCTCAACTCACTAGCTCCCACTGCCCCTTGTGAAGGTCAAGAACAGTATACGGGGATCATATCACGGTCGCTCCGAGCTTTGTCCCTCCAAAGCCTAGAGTTACGAGGGTGTATTACCCGCAAGGAATTTGGTATGGTACTCTATTGCCATGGCTCAACCTTACGCAAGCTTGTCCTTAGGCCAGATTGCAGTTGTCAAATGAGGATTTTATATGACGATATCTTATCACTTCGACAGTTTTGTACTAACCTCCAGGACCTAGAGTTACATGTGCCCCGGTCCCAAGGTGATGCCCGAGAGGTTAAGCTATATATCGTGCATTAGGCACATTTCCCCAACTGAAGCGCTTATCATAAGTCCTTGATTGCATGACATGTCTCGATCACGTTATTTTGGCGGCAGATAGAGGCACGAACGCGGTTACTGATGAAATAAGGATCCGACGCCGAAACCGTATTCGCAGCGCCTTGATCAATACAGCTATCGATTCCTCTCTGGCTCTTTCTATCTTCCGCGTCATCTCGGGTGACAAAGACACCACAACTGCACGCTCATCCCTAGTACCCTCTTTGGAGTCCAACTCTGCTCAGCTTCAAGTGCTCGAAGTTCAAGTCTTACAAGCCGCTTACGTCGACTATGTAGGCACAACACACACAATGATATATGGGGATCTCACGTACATCCTGGGATGGATCGGGAGCAGCTGGATTTGCGAAAGAGGATACCAGAACCATGATCGCAAAGACAATAGAGAGATGCCAGAAGCTACTGTCAGGGAGATGGGCAAGAAAGCGAGACTTGAGATTGGGGAGTGGCTTGAGGAGGATTTAGGGCTATATCCCAAAGGAGGTCTCTTGATATCTGGAACCAAGAGTCGACAGGAGACTGGAGAGATGACTGGAGAAATCTTCCGCTCTGAGAAGAATAGAAACGTAGCTATGTGGAAAATGTATCACTATCGCTCAGTGATTTATTACCTACCTAGTTAGGTATTTAGATAGTTACCTAGGAATAGGCATGAGTCCAGTGCGAGGTTCTATAAAAGCCAATCTTTTTGAGTGATTACAACTTCGTCTTATTTTATTATCCTAACACTACCTAGGTAGGTTACGGGCAAGATAGCAGCACAATAACTTTCGATCTTTTCGGGCATACCGAGGTAGAATCAACATTCCGCGATGGCAGACTTAATTAGAAAACTTCATTCATTTGGCTATCTGTGTCCCATATCATACCGTGTAGCGTTCTAACTAAACATCATTAAAGAGCGGTGTTAGGTACCTAGGAGACAATATAATATTATCTCTTTCCAATCCATACCAACTTTGGAACCATAATTGCAGCCCCATTTCTCACTTCCTCCATTGCTTTCTGCTCTAATTCTCGAGACAACTCCGGTGTCTTAAGCACGCTTTCTGCGAACTCTTTCCAAGTACTGATGTAACTAGGTACTATGCATCAATATTCTGCCGGGATAAAGATAGACATCAGGACTTACTTGTCATTCCAGAATCTAGCTATATCAAGCCCATACTCGTAAGTATAAAGTCTCGAGTCGGTGTATCCGTTTTGGTTCATGATTTCTGTGAGATGGTACTTCCATCTATATCATGTCAATGTAAAATCCTTCAAATGGATGTTTCATTCGAGCTTACGTATCATGCCCCTTGAGCTGGGAAAAGAGTTCATCAAGATTCCCTGCTGTTACAAGCGGGACCGACTTAATCGAGCTGCTTATGGTGTCGACTTCATCCCATTGTAGGTACCCACTAGGACCTAGAAAACACATAATATCAGCAGTGTTGATATATAGGTATACCGTATAGTAGAGGTTGGTACGTACTTAGTAACTTCGTTAGGTTTGCGAGCACAGGTCTTGGGTCGTTGTTCTCAACTACCACGGTGATGAGTCGGACGTGTACAATGTCGAAATATCCAACAAATTGGGGAGGTGGCTCCTCAAATATGTTCCATGTGTGCATATGTATATTTGACGGCAACCAGGGTCTGGGACCAACTTGGTCCAGGCTGATGTCGAAGCCATGAAGTTCGGCACTTGGTTTCTTACGAGCGAAATCATGAAGCCAGATCCTAGAGATGATTAACATTGGTTATCAGGCTTATGAAATCTGTCCAGCATACCCATTACCTGTGGCGACATCGGCGACTTTCAAGTCATCAGCTCGGGTGGGAATATCAGGGTGGACAAGAAACCCAAGAAGGTCTTTCCAAAGATAGTGTTGAGCTGTAAGTCTACAATTATTAGTATACGTTGTGTGTGTGAATCAAATTAGAAGTACACTCACCGAGAATTCGCATTACAATCCCTCATCAATGCGTAAGGATCCTTCGCACTGATGGTCGTGCCATTCCAACCACCCAGCCTATCTATGACATCTGCGGCGATCTCCTCTTTCAAATCAGCTGTTCCAACATTGTGAGCCATAAGGTGTGTGCTGAGGTGATCTTGGTTGACGAGGATTCTCCTAGCATCTCCCATAGGGTCCATGATGCCGGTTTTAGCAAGGAGAGGAAGGTAACGAATGATTCAATGATTGAGAATAGCAGAATGAACGTGGATATAAATCGAACCTTAACAAGGCTTTATCCTCCTAAGTTATCGTCAGATTTAATAGTAGTACCTACCATGGCTATTTTTATACTATCTTTGAGACCTAGCTACCTAGCATAATCTGAGTATCGTAGGACCAGATGACACCATATGACCCACACCGCTATTCATCATAACATTAGGTATTACCATGTAGATACATATATGTCATACATGATTAACCTAGAAGATAGGAACTGTCCACGCCGGGAGGATCAGAATATCCGAGGCGTTTATGGTCGCGGCTTAACTTGCCAGCTTGTCTTGCATCGTTAGGCTTTTTGCTGGAGAAGAGATAAAGTAGGCAGAGACTGTATGTAGCGTGAAAGTTGCACGGCATAATCATGAGCAGCTGTAACATGCCCGAAAAAGAGAAGGTGGCTTGATGTTAAGCACTTATGTTAGGTTAGATGTTATTTGAAAACGGGTAACGTAAAACTGACCAATGTAATTGTTTGAATATTTTCAATATTGCACTCGTTGTTACGTCGGTATTATTGTTATGCACCTCAGTGTTTACCTACTAGCTACAAGGTATGAAAAAGCAGCCAACAAAAAACCAACTCACCTAATTAATCAACTATATACAGCCTACCTACAAGTGGCTGAGCTCGTATTGATCATCCGTCAAATTCCCTGTTTCTAACACAGTAATGCATTACTTGAACTTTGTGTGTAGCGAGTTCTAGTATATCAAATGAGTACCTACCTACGTAAGCATGAATGTGATAGCCTCACCGACTATTTCCCATATGTCACACTAATTAATATATTAGAGGGGCATGGATAAATTAATACCTTGGTGGTGGATCATACTCTAAACTGACGTTGAAGACTGAGACAAAGTAAATGTGTGCTACAGTACCTATCTAGGTAGGTAATGATACGATACCTCGCCATTGTAAAGCTGTACGAGGTAGATATAACATACATCGAGTGATTGGAGCGCAGCTAACACCACAGCTACCACGACGCGGACCATAATCATATGGTAGGGCATGTAGTGACGTTAATGTGCGAGGAATTATAAACCTAACGTTACACTAGATCGCGGTATACATACAAAGGCTCTCTTTGTTCATGGTGTCTCAGGTGTATGTCTTCCTTCAGGTGTGCACCTACACGAAAGACTACGGTAGACTTCTGACAACGGGTCCCTTGGTGCTGAGAGCTTCTAATAATATGCATCATACTACCTAGTTTTAAGGGGGGGGAATGGAAATAATATTAGTTACATGTTATCTCTCGGACAGGCCCGCTGGCTATAAGCTACATTCCATGCACTGTCTACTCTGATAGCATCCGAATCTTTAACGTCCTGCGTAGGAATACTCGATAGCGGGATAGATACGTCTACTTTGGTCTGCTGCGAATTCTGTACAAAGCCAAGACGCCCGTCTTCCGGGATATTATCCATGACAGTGGAGAACGGCCGCCCATCTTCTTCACCATCAACTTTAGACTGAAGGAGGGACATGCCCCATGAGACTAGTTTCCGCTTCTTCGGTGGAGTACCAATAGTCGGAGGGTATGATCTTGGGTTCGATTTCGATTGCGTAGGAGAGAAAAGCTTCGGTCGAACCACTACCCAAACGGGCCGCAGTGTTGGGAAACATGCTTTGAGCTGGTATGAGTATACATTTCAGTTATTTACCTTAAAATGAGTTTAAACGTACCTGATATGATTGCAAAGTCAGCTTCAACCACAGCCCATATTCCCTGATTGATAAGGTTCCAAGTCACATCCGCATCAGTCCCTTCAGTTACAACGGCAATGAGCCTCATGATAGAAGCAACACACACACTGCTAGGTCAGTCTTGTTTGATGAAGTAAAGGGAAGTATTTAGTGTCACATACAATCCACCCAGGAGAAACATTGAGACTATGGCTCGTTTCTGGCTCCTCGGGACGTTAAGCCTGATCACGTATGGAATGGGCATGGTGAGGAGTGTGACATCAATGAGAATATTCGGGATAGAGATAGCGAACAAGAACTTCTGGCTATCGACATTGCAAGAGGAACTAATCGTCTTATCCCAAAACCCTCGAGTCGGGATACATTGCAATAATGTAAGTAAGAACTGCCCATGTATTTGTCAGTTATAATTTCGTTGTTACTGTGTTGAAAAACGTACCACTACAATACCCCACACAAATACCACTACGCCCATAATGAAGATGGGGAGTTTAATGCTCGTACTCTTTTGAAAAAGACGCCAATACAAAGCGAGGATGGAGAACTTGACAAAAACGATAACTCCTGTATAGGTCAACTCAGCGGTGAAGAGACCAATAGAAAAGAGTTCGGAGACATCAGGCCCAAAGGTCTGGACGTGTCTTCCAAGACCACGAGGTATCCCTAGATATGTAAGTTCGTTCAGAATATAGTGCACAATGTAGGATTGGTAATATTACACCATAGCATATTCGCCATAAGGGCAATAGCAAAAGCCTAGTGACGAAGTTAGTAAACTTAGGCTCGGAGTGTGACCGTTCACCTACAAGAGCGAAAAGTATAAGCCAATCGTCCAGCCAAAATCCTGCTCTCTTTGTCCAGCGACACCATAGACGAAGCGTAACAAAGACCATGGCGAAGAAACAAGGAATGGTCGAAGAAGCATAAAGGTTGCTTTGACGACTTTCACTGAGGTCCATGGACCGCAATGAGACAGACGCCATGTCCAGCCAAAAAAAGAGTATTTTCGAAAATAGATATGTTGTCAGCCTGAACTTGAGTTGAAGTCGAGGAACGGCCAGAGGATAGAGTTAATATGAATACTTACCTAGGTATGGAGGTACTTGTATTTCTTGCCTCAGCCCAGTTTTCATTTCACTTCAGTCAGATACTTTTGACATCTACGCCGCAACATGTGTAACGAGCCCTAACTGGACACACCGATTAGTTTGATTGTTGGGTCGTACGGCATATTCCCCCTCCCTCCTCCGGCATGATCAACATCTTTCGAAGAATCGGCACCACCTACCGATTTAGGCTTTCCTACCTAATCAACATTAAAGCTCGATCGACGCATACTCTAGTCTAGTCACAGCAGCCCGTTCTCTGAAAACTTTCTTTTCATCAAAAATTGCCAGTATGACTTCTGCAGAACTACCAGTGATCCTCCTCGTCCCGGGTGCGTTTGGCACACCTGCTGGCTTCGACAAACTTCTGCCTTACTTGAAAGAAGCCAAATTATCAACTCACCCAGGGCCATACCCTAGTTGCAATTCTTCAAACCCAGCTGCGGCAACCTGCTCAGATGATGTTGCTTCACTGCGCGAGACCATCCTTATCCCTCTCCTAGAGAAGAGAGACGTTGTCATCCTCGCCCACTCATACGGTGGCGTCGTTGCTGGCTGCGCAGCCAAGGATCTCGACAAAGATACCCGCAGCAAGCAAGGCCAGGTCGGCGGTGTTATCGGACTTATCTATGTGGCAGGAAATATCACGCTCGAAGGCGAAAGCCTGCTTGACGCAGTCGGCGGCGCTTACCCTCCATTCATCAAAATAGATAATGTATTGTCAATTCAGATCCCTTCTTGGTAGACAGCATATTGATATATATATTTTTTCTAGCCGTCTCCAGGACTTGCTCTCATTGAGCCAGCTATGAGTGTCCTATACAATGATTGCGATTCTGCACAAGCCTCGGAGTTGGCGAAGCACATGACTCCTCACGCATATTCGGCGTTTCAGACCGAAGCCACGGCGCCCGCTTGGGCAGCCAAAGCTTTTGATGGGAAACGGGCTTATATACGCACATTAGATGATTGTTGCAATCCCGTATCGATCCAGGATATATGGATGGAGAAATCAAAGGTTGAATGGAATGTGATCGACTTCAAAACGGGACACATGCCGTTCGTGAGCCAGCCTGAGATGCTAGCTACACAAATTACGAAGCTCATCAACGGGTTTGTGGGTTCTTAGCTCTCAAAGCATCTGATGCGAGTAGTGGGCCAAGCGCCTACGGGGTACCAGCTAAACGTGAATTATCAGATATTTCAATGATACAGACCTGTGAGCACAGAAAAGAGTTCAAAGCATAAATCAAAGTGAGCATCGAGTCTTGATCATTCTGCATGTCATCAATATCATCATTCCAGTTGTTGCCGTCTACTTCTTCAGTTATTCATCAACCTTTACGTGACAACCCGATGAGGGAACTAATACATGCCAACGGTAAGCATACTATATTATTAATACGAAGTAGCTTATGATAACCTTTGAATCTGGCCATTAAACACAATAATCTCGTCACTTGGCATATTAAATATCCATAACAGCTCAGAAAATAGCCATGAGCTAAAGTCATCTTTGAAGTAGAGATAGAATAAGTAGTATGGCTTCTCCTTTGGTTTTCTGACCCCGTACACAATACCACGGCAACATACGGTATACCAACTGCCAAGGGAAAAGGCAAAGGCACTGGCCGTCTGTCGTCCACCCTGCGCAACAAACTAGTAGTAAATTATGATTACTACTATCCCCGACTTTTGCGCAATGTCAGCAGATAGGTACTAAAGGCTGGTAATCAGCTCGATGAAGAAAAATAATTAGGAGGTTAGAAGCCCAGTCTTATAAAGGGGGTATCGAAAACCTCCTACGTCCCTCCTTTCTCTTTACTTAGGTTAGCCTCTCTTTCGTATTTTTCACAAAACACAACTTCTGCCCGCAGAAACTTGTAGAAACAATAATACACTTTTCCTTTTCACCAAAATCCCACCTCCGAAGATACCTGGGAAGGTGGCTACTGCTCGTGGCCAGAAAGCCGATAGCACTTAGTTACACACTATTGTTTTTTATCCCGCACCACTGGAGACACAACGAGACCGCCTCGATGTCATTCGACCAGAACAGTTATAGACCTTCTCTTAACTAACATCACCGAGTATGGCTATAACTGCTACTACTGGCGACATTCCGACGATTGTCTCACATCCAGGGCGACTAGGGAAGCTATTACAATCATGTCTAGTATGACATTATACCCCTTTCGTATCAACGATCTGAGCATAACCATTGACATACCGACTTATTGTTTCACTTACTAGTTAGTCTAGTAAAGGGGAGCTATAAGAATTTATAAGGGACACTATAGGGAGCGGAAGTTAAACTTCAGAGCGAGCAGCATTGATGGATGGGTTAACGATGTCGGTACCTACATACGTAGTAGAGCATGCGGATGTTTTCAGGAGTGAGATTATAAGATTCCTTAGCTGAGATGCGGCTGGCGTAAACTCGTTTCATGTCTTGATATTCCATGCGGGCAGAGGGGGGAAATAAATCGATTAAAATATTAGAATTGAGCTGTATTCATCCACGCTTCCCTAACGTCTGACTTAATATCCAATGTAAAACCAACATTAGACCTTTCACCAACATGTCTGGTATCGCCCTGCTTTCCCCCCTCAACGCCAACATTTTACTCCCGAGTCCACACCGGGACCATGCTATTAATTTCCCATGCTGACTGCCCACGTACTGGACATGCTAATGATCTAACAGATGTATCATAACGCTTTATGCTCAAAACACATTTCAAGAATCATCCGTCTAAATAGATCTCGAGTCCGATTATACAACAGCGGCCTCTATTTTCCGGCCCTTGACGCTCCTCCACTCGATCGTGGCGCTGCCGAAGACGGTAAAAGCGCACAGGGCCGTGGCGACGACGAAGGCCGTCGTCAGCGCGTTGCTGTACGAGAGTATGACGCTCGGGATGACGTCGGGCGACAGCGTGTGCTGGAGGTTGGTGGCGCCGGCGCTGAGGACGATGTTGGGGTCGAGGCCGGGGACGTTGACGGCGAGCTGCTGGACGAGCTTGTTGGTGAAGACGGTCTGGCCGACGCTGACGAAGAGGGCGCCGCCGAGCGTCTGCACGAAGACGAGGATGGACGTCCCCGTCGGCACGTCCGTGATGTCGAGCACGGTCTGCACGGCCATCAGCGGCTGCTGCATGCTCATGCCCACGCCCGCGCCGAAGAGGATCTGGTACCCGATCCAGGTGCCGGAGCCGGTCTGGGGCGTCCACGTGGACAGCAGGCCGCCGCCGACGGAGATGAGCACGGTGCCGAGGATCATGAAGGGCGCGTAGTACCCGAACACGGTGACGGCGACGCCGGCGAGGATGGCGAAGATGACGACGCTGATGAGCATGGGCAGGCTGCGGATGCCGGAGTTGACGGCGGACACGCCCTGCACGGACTGGAACCAGATGGGGATGTAGTAGACCATGATGAAGAAGCCGGAGCCGACGCCGAAGGCGAACAGGCTGCTGGACCAGATCGTGCGCTTCTTCATGATGCGCGGCGGCACCGTCGCGTTCTCCTGCTGCACGTGCTGCACGTACACGAAGCCGAGCAGCAGCACGCCCGCGACCACGAACAGGGCGATGATCCGCCCGTTCTTCCACGGGTACTCCGTGCCGCCCCACTGCAGCGCCAGCAGCAGGCAGATGACGCCGGGCATGAAGAGCGCCGTGCCGAGGGGGTCGAAGCGCTTGATGCGCTCGGCGAGCGTCTCGTCCTTCGGCTTGGCCCGCGTCGGCTCGGGGAAGAAGAAGAGGATTACGAGGATGGTGATGGCGCCGATGGGTAGGTTGATGAAGAAGCACCACCGCCACGTCTTCATGTAGGCATTAGTTGGCTATTCGAGAGAACAGATGATTGGACAGCTGAAGGTCGGAACATACCACTTTATCCGTAAAGACTCCGCCCAAAAGGGGGCCGGCTACTGAAGCGATACCATACATGCTGCTGACGAGACCACTATCTTGGTATTAGAAAAGGGTATTGTAGCATTTTAAGATCAATATATCTTACGTGTACATAGGCCGTTTCGCAAGGGGCACGCTATGCGCGAGGATAAGCAGCGCGCCGGACATGAGCCCGGCGGAGCCAAGGCCGGCGACGGCACGTCCGATGATCAGTGTCACCGAGTTCTGTGCAACACCGCAGATCAAGCTGCCGAGCTCGAAGATGCCGATGGCGCAGAGGTAGACCCATTTTATGCTCAGGAAGGTGTAGAACTTGCCGAAGAGGAGCTGCAGAGCCGCCGTGGTTAGGAGGTACGCTGTAAGGAGGGTCGGTGATTAGCTACGTAGTGAGTAGGATTTGTGGCCTGGGGTTAGATTGGCTTACCACTACCGTACCAACCTACGTCGGGTAAGCTGTGGAACGCATCCGTGATCTTGGGGATGGCGGTTGCGATGATGGAGTTGCTGTGAAGATGTTGAGCTACGTCATCGAAGGCGGAATAAAGGAGAGGCATACTCGAGAGCCATCAAAAAGACACTCAGAGCTAGTGCTAGTGTTATTAACCCAAGCTTCGCGCCGGTAGGATATTCTGTGCCGTCCTCTCGGGTTTGGATCTGATGCATGGATTCGCCATGACGGGACTGAGCCGTGGTATGTCGACCGAGATCTTGGGTTTTCTCTTGGTTAGGGTTAACATTGGTGATAGGCTCCGAGCCTTGAACATTGGCTACAGAACTAGCTGAGTCGGAAGATTCGTCTACGGAGGGCGAAACCTTTTCGTTGGCAGGTTCTGTGGTGCTGGTGTTGGCTTCCACCATCGTGAAAACGAGACACCAAGTCTCTTGATGATTTAACCAAGCTACCTTCTATACCTAGGTAGGAAATAGAAGACGAAAGAGGGCTGTTGAATTTTCTTTCTTACATGCTAGCATGGTTGGACTACCTACAGGGAATATATATATTTTACACAACAACCCCGGGGACCTATGGAAGAAGTCAAGTATACCTTATTAATAGTGATTCATTCTAACGTCGACATTTAATATGGGGGTGGGAACGGAAAGGAACGATGAAACCGTCCTGCTTGCCAGCTTACCGACTCATTACGGACGCATTAGTGCCCCGTGTACCTAGGTATGGTCTA
Source organism: Jackrogersella minutella (assembly GCA_022578535.1). Taxonomy (NCBI): domain Eukaryota; kingdom Fungi; phylum Ascomycota; class Sordariomycetes; order Xylariales; family Hypoxylaceae; genus Jackrogersella; species Jackrogersella minutella. The sequence continues at coordinate 11,251 of MU388371.1, forward strand.
GGGTGAAAAGGGAAGTAAGGAAATACACGGGATACGCGGGCTTCGGACTTCTTATTGAGCCTGCCCACCAGGCCGGGCAAGAATCAAAGGGTGAGAATAAAGCCGGGATGTCATCTCATTGGTCTGTTTTCATACGACGGAATGAATGATTTTAGCGAGATCTAGGTAGGTAGGTATATCATAATTTTTATGTGGCTTAATCTAGACCGTTTTGGGACTTGAAATTATCATCTAACATGGTATGTGGCGAATAGAATGACCTTTACGAAGTCTAGGTTGATCTAGGACTTTTTGTATGACTCAGTCAGTCAGTCGTCCGGGAGCCTTTGAGATTTTCCATCTCGCGCTAGGGGTAAATCGAAGCTTTTTTTTTTTTTTGCTGCCCCCCTTTGATCGGGTTAAGATACCGGTAGGTACTACGACTTACCCCATAGTATTAGGGGACTTTGCTGAAATTATCGTGACTATTCCATAAAAGGAAATTAATGTAACAGGTTTCGATACATAGGTATTTTATTATTTATTTAAATATGTCTTGTTTTATCCGAGCTTGGCTAACATCATCTATGACAAAAAGGCGTTTTGGTAAAAGACCGTTATTGTATGTATGTACAATAAGTCGCGGGCATATGTATGATAACCTTGGGAGGCGTATGCACCATAAGATGTTAGCATACAGTTAATGACACTTCCCAACGATATGTATAATAAGGCACTAGCATATGCAGAGTAAGTGATGACCATTAAGGCACCTCGGGATAAGCCTTCATGAGAATCCCTTATTAGAATGGAAATGGAATCTTGCTTCAGGGCTGTCTTTTGTCTTTTTATTTTAATATGTAGGAATCGCATAATCTTTTGAATTAGGTATTCGTAGGTGTACGTAAGATAATAGTGCTGCCTGGATCTCATTAAAAGGAACCCTAGAAGAAGATCTCGTCAGCTAGTGCGGCTGTTACCCGAGATTGTGGTTCGCTAAGACTTTTCACATCAGGGGCTACCGTGGGGCAGAGATACCCGAGACGAACAAGCCTTGCTGCGGCTGGATGGTGCTTTTCTTGCAGGCTTACGTAGTATGTCTACAAACCTATGAATCATAATGAGTGAGCTTGATGTTTCTTTTTTTTTTTTTTTTGAATCGACGATACACAACATTAGTCGTTTGTTTAGCAGATGATGCGTACATCTAGATAACTTCTACCAATTCTCCAATTCACGAAACTATCTACAGATTACCTAGGTATCTATAACTGAATTATTTCTAAATTTCTCTGCTTCATGTGTCGGAGACAATTATACGCTACCCTCAAAGTGTTCTGACACTAAAGGAGACAAATCGCAATAATGTATCCGATATATTTCCATGGCCATTGCCGTACAGAGCAACCTGTCTAGGTAACATCTAGATAAATCGAGGGATATCCCATATACGATGTCAAGAATGATGGTTATAACGGTCTTTGAAAAGCTGCTATTTCATGATAGAAATATCGCTTGTTTCTTACTAGATAATGCTGCCGAAATTGATCTCTCACGTTCTGACGGCAGATAGCCTGTTCTACACCATACTTGCGCCTTGGGACAGTCGAAAGAAACGAATCTGCTGACCACCCCGACAATGATAAAAACGGTCTCCCATCATCTGCGGTAAACTGGAATTAGAATTACTACTCTTTTGTATTGACCTGTGTTATGTACTAGTGAAGTCGACTTAATCTACCTACGCATACTCCTTCTCCGCCGCGCACCAACTCTCTGCTTCGTTTCCCACTGCAAGACATTAGAGCCCCTATTCGAGTTATGGTTCGAACCCTCCAAACAGGCCAAGAATGTTTCCACAACCCAATATGAGGATGCTGTTATTATGACAAACAACCTCCTAGCTATACTTCGAACGTAGAAAGCCACCCGATCTGCTGACCCCTATCGAGGAGTGAATACATCCGTTCCAATACGGTAATTCATAGAAGGGGTGCCGGATAACCTTCCTTTCTGATGCGCCCAATAATCAGATGAATATTCAATGATCCCGCAAGAAAGTAGATAAGCTGCCATTAGGGTTTAGTACTTCGCGACGTTCCGCCGTTGCCGCTCACATAGGCTCCCCGAAGTGATCGTCTAGTTCTACTTGGATCCGGGGGCTGTTGGTCAATGCTTCGATTTCATCGTCAATCCCTTTGCCGCTAGCAGGCGTAAAATGACGAGTGCGCTTGATACCCTTCTCAGGCCTGTTCATGGCATAGGCATCTGCGTTCGCGTCGCTGCCCGGATGTGTATCCATGTTGGAATGCGTAAAGACGTTGGCAACATTAGTGAGGTCATTACCAAAGTCTCCTGCCGATGTAGATCGATGCGAGAACACCCCCGAGAACGCGCTCTGGCTGGGGGGCGAGTTGTTCGAGCTAGTGTTGTCCTGGTTTTCCTTGCCAAGGTTGCTGAACGATGCTTTGCGCATCTCAACATGGCTGATAACCGATGCATCTTCATTCGGGGAGTCTTGGCGAAGACGGTTCTCCTTACGTGACTTAACTTCAGGGGCAGGCGGGGCAATGTTTCCGGGCTGAACGGGAAGCGGATGTGGTTGGTTCAGCAATGAATGAGTAAGAGAAGTTGCAAGTTCGCTAGAGAAATTGGCGTGGCTAGAGTTGAAAAATTCATTCATGGATGTGCCTGTGGTTGTGTACTTATTAGCCTCATTCACCACATCAGCATCCAAAGAATTACGATGAGATACAATGAGAAACAAGACTGATAGGGAAATAGATGAACATACTTCCGGGCGTACCAATCTTGCTCACATCGAGGTTGAGGTCGTCGATGAAGTTTGACCCAACTAGAGTCGTCGGTGTGTTCGCCGGAGCTTTGGGATCATGTGTGCTAGTGTCCATATCTCCGAGATGAGATACTGATAAGTTTAGAAAATGATTGTCTGCCATGCCTTGGGAGTTGTTTGAATTCCCTAAAACATAATCAGGCATGCTAACATCAGAGCGTGAGACTTTGCTAGCACTAGTAATTTTGCGGTTGGAAGCAGGATTGTAGCTGGACTTGCCACTGTTAGTAGCTTGGTTATATCCAATGGGTCCGAAGTTGCTGCCCGACCAGTCAAAGCAAGCAGTTGCTTCAGACTTCTGCGTGCTGAAGGGATCTGCCCAGGCGGAGTTGGCGCCAGCTCCGCTACGCTGCAACAAGGCCTCCGTGTTAGGCATAGACCCGAGCAAGTTGTCCTGTGTCAATCCTGGAGGGCAAGCACTGAACGCAGACGAATGAGACGAACTTTTCAAGTAGTTCGTTGTCCGACGGCGAGGGGAGTGGAGGTGAGCATCAGGACCATCTTCATGGTGTCGCGATGGGACAGGCATGGTAGGGTTGAGCGGAGTGCGCCGCCACATGCTAGGATTTGGCCAGGCAATCCCGGAGGTCTCGAGGATGTCTAGAATGCGTGTATGTTAGCATTGAGCATCACATTGGGTCGAGATAGGAGGCAGTCAGTTTTTTACCAAGTGGAGCATGTTGGAACGAAAACGCAACAACGTTCTTGACTCGTTCGATTGGAACAGTCAAAGAATCCCTTGGGAAACCTTCACTGATGACAATTTTAATTCGTCCGAGCTCGTCCGCGGGGCTCCAGTAGCTTTGTCGGAGCACTTCACTGCGGAACGGAGGAAACCTAAGGGTTTCGAGGTCTCCGTTTTTGGTGAACTCTGCCGACTATAAGCTTCTGAAGACCTATCCACCATATGTAAGGCTTACCGAAGCTGTGATTGATCAACTGAGGCCATGGCCCGGTCCGGTTAAAAGAAGAGGACCTGGGAGACGGACGGGTTAGAGCTGACTCGAACTCGAGGTATTAGAACCAGAGCATACGCAATTAAACGCCCATCGATTATAACCCGTGCTTCAAATTTGACCGATTCAGGATGTTTGCTGTAGTTTCTGGTGAACTGACTGATTTCGGGTGTCTTCCAGGAGTGAAGCGAGATGTTGAATTGGGTTCCCGGGGACAGCCCTGGCATAAAACAGGTCATTGTCGGCAAGCCGTATGATCCATGGGTGTATGCGAACTCTGAATGAGGTTTGAATCAGTCAGTATTTCGGGAGATAGGTATAGTGTGGTAGGACAAGATATTGAGGTATCGAGAAGGGACTAAGGACGCCCCTAGATCTAGGGGTAATGGATCCTGCTAGAACATGCCACTTACCGTTATCATGAACAACATGACAGTTAGCCTTGAACTCCTTCAATGGGATCTTGGAGTCTCTAGGAAATAATAGCACATCCCAGTCTTCAAAACGCATTTTCGTCGACAGTGATGATATTGATCGGGGAAGTAGGGAAATCTCAAAGAATAACTGGTTGATACAGTGAACAAAACTTGAAGCAGAGCCGATCCCGTTGAAAGTAGCCTTTTCAGAGGATATGAGGTTGGTGATGTGAGTTGCAGTGGTCGAATATTGTATGAGTTGGAGAAGAGATGGATTTATCTTATTTCATGTGAAAAACGCATTTCCTACTAGGTGTAACCTCCTGATAATGACTGGCCTCGTCGCGAGTTCCTACCTTCATCGGTAGCTTAGTCTATACGATGAAGGAACGCAGTTTTCTTTACTACCCATTTCCACTGACCGGGGTGGGCCTCAACCTTTCATCCGAGGGATATGATAGCGATCCATGGATGCATATCTCGAAAAGATGCAAGTATGGGCCGAGTAGAAAGGACGTGAGAAACTTTAGCATGTCATCGTGCTCTAGTAATCTTTATAGTTGAACCTATGAAAGCCGCAATCACTAAGCAATAAGCTGTTCTTTCTATATATGATCTCTTATAAGATATGATAGGCAAGTTTGATCTTGCTATGTCTCCAATCACATAGATAGGGTGATGAGGTTAATATGAGAAATTTGAGCTGTTGGAGCATACCGCAGCTCCAGGTGTACAAACGAGATATAAAGGCTGAGCTTTATTTGCTGTAGGATGATTAGCGCTGTTAACAAGACCTATGAAGCCAACCGATTCTCCCTCGGTCAGGATGATATAGGTCATATTTTGTATACCAGCGCAAAGCTGTCCCAGTGATATGTACAAGTGATTCACCATGCTCATTCCTCTGCTTCTTCAACCTGTTATGGTTCTGGGTCGCCAGGAGCCCTTGCCTAGAAGTATCGTTAGTATCATGACCATATTTACACGACCCGATCGGTGTGAACCTACCCTCCAAGCACCGGCGCCACCCAATTCTCGCTCTAGGCCACCCTCAAACTCGCGCGGGAAAGATGGCTTGTCAGGGTATAGTCTTCCGACGATCCAGCTTACGCCGACGACGGCAGCAATGAACGTACCAATTTGGAACAATCCCTTGCCGGGAGAGATCCAGGTGTATTCGTGAGCAGAGAACATGCCTAGGGTATCATAATCTTCGTGAACAGGTTCGCCATAGTTACGTCGTTCTTGCTTATCCCACCAGTCTGCGTGAGGATCACGAAATTGTCGCTTGACTGGCGGGGGTTGGATATAGCCGCCATTCTGTATCCGTCAGTCACCTACGTATCGTCAATTAATCTCTAGAGGCCTACTGACCATGTTCGGATCTTCCGCATCGGTGAGTTTCGGATGATCGGGAAACTTTTCTTCGGTTATAGCCGGGTTGTTCATCGATGGCGGGAAGAATGTGCGCTGTTGGATGATGGGGAGTCTTCGGGATGCTGATGCTAGCGAAGCTGATCGCAGAGCCGAAGCCCTCGCGACTCGTTGAGAAAGCATCTAGAGAGCCTATGTTAGGTATTATAGGAATTGTCAAAGGTGTCTTAAAGTCAATTGTAACATACTGTAGGCCTTCCGTTCGGATACCTCGATGCGATCAGAATTGTGTTTTGTTAAATGGAATATATCTCGAATTGATTGAGAGCTACATTAGGTACTAGGTAGGATGGATGGTTGACCACTGACGATGTACGATTAGTAATTTTCTTGGCCTGAATTATTAGGCACCTGGGCAGTGATACGGCATGATCAAATCGAATTCCGAGGTCCCCGGTTTTATTGCCCTCATACGGATTACGTAAATTGTCTGGGTTAGGTCCTAGGTACCTAGGTACTTTTAGATACTTGGGTAGAAAAAACCCTGGAGATGGACGCATGGGGGGGGGGGAAATGACGCACTGACCAACCAATGATGAACTTACCTAATGTTGGGGGACTTTTTCTTCCACCAAAGGACCTGGGCACTCGGACCAAGCTTTGCTATTCCTATCTAAGACGAGGCGGAGACCCGACGAAATTTTTGAATCATCATCAAACTGCTGATGAATGGAAAATCTTGACTAGAATTCATCACAATTATTGTTCGAATGCCTTGTGCATACTAAAACTTCGTCATGATAATCTTCTATTAATTCTCTATCTCTAGACGTAATTTTCATACCACCAAATGTCCATTTCATCGAGATCCGCGTCTTTTTCTTCTTTTAACACCCCTGGACAGCTATGACGGCTTTCGCGTCGCCCGAGTCTGCGCCTACACACGACACCGCAAATCTCACCAACTTCAACCCTCCAACCGAGGAAACATCCAATATTATTCCTGATATAACTTCTGTACCGCCAGAAGATAACTCTCATCTCCAAATAAAATCTGACAATCATACTAAAACCCAATTGTCTTCAACAGAGCCGGGGGAAAATGGCACAAATGGCACAAATGGCACAGACGTCGATAAATCGGTTGATGTTGTTGAAACCCCCGTTCAAAATGGTGATACAGACGAGAGACCTTCCAAACGTCGTCGAATTCGCGATACAACACCCCATAGCGCATCTCGTAAACCTAAACTAGAATCTCCTCCGTGGAAGAGGATAGAGGCAGATGGGCCCACAACTTTTACTGAGAATGGCAAACGGAGATCTGGGCGCACCAACGCGGTTCCTTTGGAGTTACAGCCGCAAAGCAACAGGAGACTCACTAGAGGTGCTCTTCATAACCACCAGTCTCCTACTCCCGCTAAAGATAAACGCTCTACACCCATTAACCATGCAAATGGAACACAAAAACACCCTTCGTCAGCGAAGGGAACTGCCTCCAAAGCTCCTACGCCGAGTGCCAAGCCAAATACTAGGAAATATTTGACTAATGGCTCCAAATCTTCCTCGAAGACCCGACGACGCTCCCCTACTCCGCCGACCCAGACATCACCACCGAGACGATCTACTAGGATACGACGTAGCTCTGGAACTCTTCAAGGCAGCAACGATACTCCCACTCGCGACCCCAAGCACCCTACCGATGACAGCCCCAACTTGCGCCAACCACCCAAAATCCGGTTACGCCTTAAGGCCTCTACCATTCCTACCGTCCACCCAGCCCAGGTCAATGTCTTTCCAGGACAGACCATTGCACGTGCCAAGATAGCCTCCGATTTTCGTGACTTCGTCGAACGCGCACCGACCGTAGATGTCAAAGATGGCGGCTGGCTTGACCTTGCTGATGAAGGGGATCCGTATACACAAGAGGCCGCCGAAAGGGATGCTGATATCATTATGCGGATCGAGGCTGAGGTCGAACCTGGTGGGTTGCTCAGCGAAGAACGTTCTACACTCTTCGTCCCAGACCCTGTCGAGGAACCGCTACGACAATGGGCGCACATGGACCACCTTGTCAAACAAATGTCCAATTTCCGCAAACTGATGCTGATGGAACAGCAAAGACACAAAGCCACGGCAAAACGACTAGCTGAGGCTTGCCGGGATGAGTGGGTACGACGACAACCCAAGACGGCTGAGCAAATCGAGGCCGAAGCCAGAGCCGCATGGATCAATCGTTACAAGACTGTTATCAGAGTTATTGGAGGAACATGGGAGAATATTAAAACTGAAGTAAACCGCCGCCGTTTAGAAGAATGGGAGGCCGCCGAACAAAGGCGTGTCAAGGCTGCTTTGAACGAAGCTGTGAATATGTCGGAACTCAAGTTGCAAGCCCGCCGAGCCCATTTCGATTCGGAGCTTGTATCAGACGAGGACGAGGACGAGGAGGAATTAGAGGAATCAGATGAGGGAGCTGATGATGAGGACGATGATCTAATTTCTGACGAAGAGCCTTCCTCCGACGAAGGCGCTGATGAAGGCAGGAATGAAGATAACATGTCCTCATCCGATGATGACGATGACACAAAGTCAGATATCTCTGACGAGGCTCTCACGCAAGATCAATTGAGGCAGAAATATGCAAATATCCCCGATCTCACTGTAGTTGAACCGGAAACCAGTGTCGATGGCGATCAACCCGCAGCGCAAACAGACGACCAAGGCGAAACTACAGATGAGTCCATCGACATGGATGATGACCTAGGATCGAGCGAAGAGAACTCAGAAAGCGGCGAAGACGACGACCAATCTAAGAATGACGACGAAAATTCCGAGGATGACGAGGAACCTGCCGGGCTTCTCGGCTTCTTATTCGGCAAGTCTGAGCTGCAGAAGATGAAGCAGGAGAAGGTGGACGACGACCCATCATCACCTCAGCCCGATGTCGAGATGATAGACATCCCGGAAGTTGCGTCGAATGATGAGGCAATTTCCTCCGACATGGTAATGGCTGACAAAGGTACCGCAGACGGCACAACACTAGAGGGTGCGGATTCACGGAATAAGCCCCTATCGACGTCAGTGAATGGAACCAAGGATCTCGCTGAATCGTCAACTGCACTTTCCGATCAAAATCAGGCGCATATAAATCCACCTAGCACCGTATCTGCGACGGCTGCGCCACCAGCAAACCCATATGAAGCCAATAACCTCAATGCGCCCGCCACACTGCCAGGACCTCTGCAAGTTCAGGATATTGAATTGGAAATCATTGAAGCTGTTGAACACGTCAAGGAGGATGCCAAGGTCAGCGCATCGATCAACGTAGCTAATAAAGGAGCCTCGGCAATGGCCAGCGTTGAAATCGCAGTCGTGCCGCCGGACCAGCCCCAGACGACACCAGATACGGTCGCTATATCGAACCCTCCCAGTCGTGATCGTAGTCAGTCACCTCCAACATCTGATACAAAACCTTCGGAGATCGATACAACCTCTTCTGTTGTCAAGTCCGGCGCGAGTAGGTCTAATTCGCCTCAGCACCAGATACCCAAGACGGAGGTTCCCTTTTTACTCCGAGGAACGTTGCGTGAATATCAGCATTATGGCTTGGATTGGCTCGCCGGTTTATACAGAAATCAGACAAATGGTATTCTCGCAGATGAGATGGGTCTTGGCAAGACCATTCAAACAATTGCCCTACTGGCTCATCTTGCCTGTCATCACGAGGTGTGGGGCCCACACCTAGTCATCGTCCCAACCAGCGTTATGTTGAATTGGGAAATGGAGTTCAAGAAGTGGTGTCCCGGGTTCAAAGTTTTGTCCTATTACGGGAGTATCGACGAACGTAAGCGGAAACGCCAAGGATGGAAGACAGACGACATGTGGAACGTGTGCATTACATCGTACCAGATCGTCTTACAAGATCAACAGGTCTTCAAGCGCAGACAATGGCATTATATGATTCTCGATGAGGCTCACAATATCAAAAACTTCAAGTCCAAACGCTGGCAGACATTACTCACCTTCAATACACGTGCGCGGCTCTTGCTCACAGGAACACCCTTGCAGAATAACTTGACTGAGCTATGGTCACTATTGTTCTTCTTGATGCCATCCGAGAATGGAGTCGGCGGGTTCGCAGATTTAGCAGAATTCCAGGACTGGTTTCACAAACCCGAATCTCAGATCTTGGAAAGTGGCCGAGAACAGATGGACGAAGAAGCTCGTGCAATCATTGCCAAATTGCACAAGGTGCTGAGGCCGTATCTCCTGCGACGACTAAAAGCAGACGTCGAGAAGCAAATGCCAGCCAAGTATGAGCACGTTGAGTTTTGTCGACTATCGCGCAGACAACGTGAGTTATACGATGGGTTTCTAGCTCGTACCGATACCAGAGAAGCCCTTTCGTCCGGCAATTATATCTCCGTCATCAACTGTCTCATGCAGTTGCGGAAAGTTTGCAATCACCCCGATCTCTTCGTCGAGCGTCCGATCATGACATCCTTCCGACAACGCAGATCAGTCCTAGCCAACTATGAAGCAACCGAGAGTATCGTTCGAGACAAGCTACTTGCCGTAAAACCTATGGATGTTGTCAACATAGGCTTCCTAAATTTTATCCCAACGCAGCACGAGGGCTTATCAAAAACGGTTTGCGAACGAGTTTCACAACTGAGCTCTCACCGCGCGCTGATGGATCTCCGTGAAGCCCAGAAAATCAGAGCCCAAGCTGCCTATACCAATTTAGACCCTGCAACCGTGGAGTCCAATATTGTATACCTAGAAAGTGCGGCACGATGGGGTCGTTTTGAGGAGTTGCAACACTGCGTCTACCTCAATGCATTGAGAAGACAACAACGCCCAATTTACGGCAAACAGCTCACGGATTTCTTAACTCTTGGTGTAAATGACAGACCACACGAACCTCGCCCAAAGGTCCCGCAAAAGATCATGAGTTGGTTTGAGGAAGATTCCCCGGCACTGCGATCGATGGTGCCCACACTCGATGAACGCGCTGCATCAATGAAGCCTATCATCTCCAAGTTCGCGTGTGTGACGCCAGCGGTCGTCACTCGAGATTTCGATCAATTTGTTCTAGGCTCGAAAGGCGTCCAGGAATTTGACGAGACAAATCTCAAGTTAGCGGCACCAGTACGCTACGCTCCGTTCATGCAGAAAGAAGCTCCGCTTGACCCATGGCATGAAGCCCGCATGAGGCTCAGCATCCAATTTCCAGATAGGAGACTTCTCCAATACGACTGTGGCAAGCTTCAAGCCCTTGACCGTCTCTTGCGCAAACTGCAGTCTGGTGGGCATCGTGCCTTGATCTTTACGCAGATGACCAAGGTACTCGACATATTAGAGCAGTTCCTCAACATTCACGGACACAAATATCTGCGGCTCGACGGTGCTACGAAAGTGGAACAACGGCAGATTCTAACGGACCGTTTCAACCACGACAACCGCATTCTCTGCTTCATTTTGTCTACTCGATCGGGTGGTCTTGGTATCAACCTGACTGGAGCTGATACTGTCATCTTCTATGATCAAGACTGGAATCCTGCGATGGACAAACAATGCCAAGATCGATGTCATCGCATTGGCCAGACAAGAGACGTCCACATTTACCGACTTGTGAGCGAGCACACGATCGAAGCGAATATTCTGCGTAAAGCAAGTCAGAAACAGATGTTAGACGATGTCGTGATCCAAGAAGGCGGATTCACAACCGATTATTTCAACAAGCTATCTGTGCGTGACGTTATTGGCGACACTCCAGTAGAAGGTGATGTAGTCGGTGATGCCATGGATCGGGTTCTAGGTGGTGTCGAGAATAGTGATCAACGGACCGTCGGCCGGGTCCTTGAGCAAGCTGAAGATCGAGAAGACGTCAATGCTGCCCATGTTGCAGAGAAAGAGATTCAGGAGGACGAGGCCGACTTCGATGAAAAGCCGGCGACGGCGAGTGCTTCTGGAGCCTCTAGCACTAGGCTCGGTACACCCAATACGCGGGATGATTCGCTTGCACCAGGCATTGGAAGATCAAATCTTGGGCTGCACTCTGAGTCGGCAGATATGGATAACGCACTCGAGGAAATCGAGAACAATGCTTGGGGGGAGAGGATGCACAACATCGACGATTACATGCTGGCTACAATGAGCAAACAGCTTGAGGGCACCGTCCTAGAGTTGCCCAAGGATAAGAAGAAGAGCAAAAACAAGAAGGGGAAAGACACTCGGAAGCGTTGATGTCGTCGACGTGACACTTGACACATTCTACGCTCTACCCATTGCTTATTGCATGCCTGGATTTTGAGTTAAGATATTTTAGCTGTACACTAGGAGGTTTGCCGTTCGGCCGAATATCAGCTTCGTGTTGACAATACGCTAGGGCATTGCAGAAAAAAAGTTGTGATGTACTGGGCGTGGGAATGAAAGGGTTTGCATTGCATATATTGGTGTTCTTTTTAACAATGAGCAATGGGGGCCTGCGGCGTATTGACTGGAATTTTGCATCGATTCGTTATGACGTCCTGGTATGCGAGTCGGAGTCAGGGCGCATCACGAAAAACAAAAAGGGAGCAATTAGAAGCCTGTACATGTATGAACCAGGTAGTGTCTACTAAATAATTGAACGACGAAAAGACGAGAGATGACCGCTCAGAGCGGGATTCGCCACTTTTTTACTCACATTACTTACGCGTTAGCCTTTCAGTCCGGAGTTTTTATATGACAGCACTTTTTACTTCACAGCATATGCCATATGTGCGTTCTTAGTAGGGAAAAGATGAGGCCGGTAGACCGCTGCCGCCGCTATTCAAGAGCCGATATATTTCCCCGCGTTGGGGATTCGCGTCGGATCCACCAGGAGAACCGATGAACCGTTCGATGATCTACTTAGTGACGGACGGACCCGAATCTCGAAATTAATTTCTTCGTTTGAGGTGCTTTCATAATAACTTATTTACGATCTTCTACAGAGATCGGGTTCGGGTAGTCGAAATCATAATCCGGGGAAGCGATCCGTCAAGACTCTTGGCTAGGAGCTTAGACTGTCTCAACTCACAACACAAATCCTCGGCTCTTGTACTTGAAAGCGCCTCCGGCTTTCCCTATAACAAAATAGTCGCCAAATCTAGTATTATTGGTGTCGGTATCAAACATGACGTCCACGGAGAAACAGGACTCTCAGAATGGAAACTTCCGGAAGTTCTTGCCAGACCTAGACACACCACGGTTCCAGGCCATCGCCAAGAACGATCCGTACGGTCATGCTAAGGAACTGCTGGAGCATCATAGGCCGCCGTGGCTGTATGGATTGTATGTTCACTGGCGGAAGTTGCTCGAGGAACCGTACAAGGGCGTGACTAATGACGGTATGTCTACTCTCATTTTGCCTCCCCTTTATATATTTCAAGACGAAGTGAATAAGTAGAGAAATTTCGGTCGATGGGCGGGTGGTATATTATAGGGAGTAGGTGGATAGGGGAAGCAGCTATGACATTCATATAGTAAGCCCAACACTAATTCAAACCCAGGCACTGTCCGTCCCAACCTCTTCACCCTCCGCGACGAAGGCGTCCCCATCGACGCCATCGTCGCAGCGGCCAACACCATCACATCGCAGCTCAGCCCCTCACAGGCCCTTAAGACGATCCTGCACATCGACTCGCCCGAGTGGCGGTCATGGTCGAACCCGGAGTTCCTGCTCAGCAACAAGGGGATCCGCCTAGACGAGATCACGCCCTCGCTGCGGGCGTCCGTGCTGTCGCTGCTGGAAGCAACGCTCAGCCCCGAGGGCTACGCGAAGGCCGTCGCGGCTATGCGCATCAACCACTTCCTGGGCGAGCTCGTCAACGCGCCCAAGGTGATGAACGAGCACAGCTACAACTTCGCGCTGTTCGGCAGCCCGAGCGCCGACCGCGCCTGGGGCTTCAGCTTCTACGGGCACCACCTGTGCCTCAGCGTGTTCCTGTACCGCACGCAGGTCGTCGTGTCGCCGTGGTTCACCGGCGCGGAGCCCAACGTGATCGACGCGGGCCCGCACGAGGGCACGCGCATCCTGCACGAGGAGGAGCGCCTGGGCCTGCAGCTCATGCAGAGCCTCGGCGGGGCGGAGAAGAAGAAGGCGACCGTGTATGAGCAGATGAAGGACGGCAAAATGCCCAAGGGCCGCTGGAACCACGACGACCAGCGCCACCTCTGCGGCGCGTACCGCGACAACCGCGTCGTGCCTTACGAGGGCGTGGCGGTCGCCTCGCTGTCGCCGCCGCAGCAGGACCTCGTCCGCCAGATCCTGCTCCAGTACCTCCTCTACCTGCCCGCCCGGTCCCGCGAGCTCAAGCTGCAGGACTGCGCGGACCGCTTCGCCGAGACTCACTTCTGCTGGATCGGCGGGCATGCCGATGACGACCCCTTCTACTATAGGATCCAGAGCCCCGTGGTGTTGGTCGAGTTCGACCACCATTCCGGCGTCTTCCTTGCCAACGCTGAGCCGGCGAAGTTTCACATACATACCCTGCTCAGGACCCCGAATGCGGGGGACTACGGGTTCGCGCTTAGGGGCTTGGTGGAAGGGGGGGTCGCGCAGGAGTATGTGTGGGAGGGCTAGGTTATCGGGTGTTTGTGTTGCTAGCGAACTCTTAGCTGTTTTGGGAAGTCGTGTGTGAGGAAAGGGGACAGGTGTATTTTATACGCTTTGTTTCGAGATACGCGTGCTTGAAGTCATCGTGTGAGTAGTATCGACGACGTATAAGTCCAAGTAACAAAATTGTATTATCAAAAATTCCCTCATATTCCCTTTCGCTTGGTAGAAGCAATAGTGGTGGTTGATTATTGTCTAGAGTGAGTCTTCCCAGAATCCGAGACGCCGTGGCTCACCATGAGACATCGGCAGCAAGATTTGGGCATACGGCAGTTAGATTCCTACAACTACCTTTACTTTCACTTAAATGGACTTATTACCATATTTTCTTAATAGGCTCTAGAGTAGATGCCTTTTGAACTCATCTAGAAAAGTCATGCCTTTCCCCTTTTTCTTATCAGTACCAAGCTATCTAAGGGATGACCATGAACTTTGTGTACGGGTGCTTGCCCCTTAAACATAAATACTCATCCCTCTCAGGACGATATGGCGTAAGTTTTGGATGTTAGCTTTTCATGTTACTCATTAACTACCTAGGTAGTGATTAGGGCACCGAGGTATCGAAGCATTTGTGATCCTGCTCTCTCATCACCTAAAAAAACAGCTTGAAAAGGCTATACAAAAAAGATATTATCACCCAACCACATTACCGGTGGCCCTTTCATTCAATATCCCAAGTTTTCAATGCAACACATTAACGTCGAAAAGTCATAACCAACCAGTCCACAGCCCCCAGAGCCAATACACCATTAAGTCCGACCGTCGCCGTAATCCCGTAAGTTCCGACAGCTACACAACGATTGGGCACACACGGCGGGCAAAGCTCACCTTGGGCTTGGCCGCAGCACGCTGTGTTGGCGACCCCCTCCCCCTCGTAAGCTCGGTCGAATATGCAAGGGAGTGGATTCGCCGGCGTGCCGTACCGTTCCCGAGTCGACGCAAAACTTGGCTGGGCGGGCGGCGCTGGACCACGGTACGGAACGTAAAAGTTTTTTTTTTATGCTTTCCCAGTTCTCTGCATGACGAGTGCTGCGGCAGGGTTTGACTCGTGCGTTGCATGGGCGGATTTTCAAGATGTCAGATGTGATATGATATTAGAGTAGGGCGTTCCGCAGCCGGGGATGTTCGATGGTACATATGTATGTAAAGAAACCCATGCCAAATCGATATTTCCTCGCTTGTTTTGGCCATATTTCTTCAGGCCCTAGTTCATAGAGATGAGATCTAGGAATCGTGGTTAGTCTTACTACGCAGGGCTTGCTTTATGTAAAGTATGTGGCTGTCTTGGTTCCGCTATGTGGACCGGACAGCTAAGCTTGAACTCCATGGCAAGTCCTAAACTGTTACTGTGCATATATGGGCCTTAATACTCTCTGTGTCCTGGTCCGGAGGCCGAGAAGGATATGCCGTATCTAGACTTTGCTTCGTGTTTAGTATTCAGTAGCATATCCGCTATATTATGCATGATGGAAAACGTTCACAACCCTGGCCGAAGGTTATAATTCAACAGCGTATGCTTCTTTTTACTAAGGCCCAGCCGACGTCAAAATTCAAAATTTAAAATAGGACCACTTAAAGTGAAAGAGGCGTCGTAGTGGGTATGCCTCATAGAATACGAGCAGTCGTATACGAGACTGTACAACATAACTGACAGGGAAAGCTAAAATACGACTATGGCTATGTACGAACTTATGTTTGATTTCAAGGATTTATAAGTAGCTTTGTACGCCGCTCACCCGTAAGGTTTATTAGAGGAGCAGCGCAATCCTGTACCATCCACAAATTTGAGCGATATACAATAGCACAACGGCTTCAGCAACGTCCCAGCTGGATAATGCAATATATGTATGGTCTCGTTGTGTAAATATTCACAGTGAACTTAAAATAAACATAGTCTAAACGCCCGATCTATCCTCTAATAAAAACCGCCATTACGAACTCCAGTGTAGATCCAAGTCAGCGTGGCCGTCTCCAGCCCCGGTACCTTTAGCGATGGGCCTAGAATTTCGTCTTCCGCGAACTTCTTCAGCCAACCCTCGAAAGTGCCTTTCAAGTCGTGCACCTGGTATCCGCGCGGCTGTGGTTCGTGAACGCACTGTTTGGAATGTCTCGGCAGTGATGACTGCGCTTGTAGCTTCTCCATCTCCGTCCTGTCATCGTCGGGTTCGTACCTGACAAGTCTGCTTTGAAACGGCCGACGCAGCCAGTAATTCTCAAAGTTGAAGTTGACATTAAAATTGAAATGGTAAGACTCGTATAGATCGTAGTGACGCCAGGGTAACAGGCTGCGTTGTTGTTGGTGCTGTTGCTGATGCTGATGCTGATGGTGGTTCGGACCCGGGACCGGAGCGGGGTTGCAGCACTTGAGCCGCAGACCGAAGGCCGAGCGTTGGTAAACTACCAGTATGATGGTTTCAAGCTGTCGAAATTTGGAAACGTATTCGAGGAACCGTGCCATGTTGCGCTTTGTCTGTACGCTTCGATGGAACATGCGCAAGTGCAACCCCGTGTGCAAACCCCACGACGTGCCGAGGGCCAGTCTAGTGGCGTTTCGGCGGATAGGCTCAATCTGGCTCAGAAGACGGATCACTTTCAGCAGCCTCTTCACCTGTAAGTAGGAATCGAGCAGAATGATGTCTCGGCGAAGATCCAGGTGCTTGACCGTTCCGGAGAAGGCGATTGGTTTGTAACGACGCAAGACTGCTAGTCGAGCATCGTGACAGACTCGTGCTATAGAGGGCGGTGGCTCATTGCGAATATCTGCAAACATCAAACGGCCCGAGGGAGTAGATTGAGACGGCTGCGAAGATGGAGAATCGAGGACCTCGAAGACCCTTGGTTCAGGAAGCGCATATCCCCATATCATATCTCGCAATTCCAATGGCAATTTGGAAAATTGCGGAAAGCTAGGCGGTTGAGAAGCCATCGTTGGCTGCTCGAGTTGCTCGTCTCGCCGGCAGTACCGTTGCATAGAACTTCCGAGATATGTCCAAAGATTCCGATTCTCCACCTCTAAATAGCAGACCCGTCGATTACTCTTGAGTTAGTTTGAGATCGCAGAGACCGAAAGTTGATATAAATGTGCCTCACTGGCAGAAGCTAACACAAACTCCTCCCAGCCACAGCCTCGAAACGAACCCAGCTCTTCTATCTATTAGTCCCCGGACCCGAGGATTCCTCTTTATCCGCCTGAAGATCCTTCGATCAAAATAAATATATCCAGCCGGGAGCCCTGTACTATATCCTGTACTATACGTCGCGAGTTCCGATAGGAAGCGGCGGTGGTCGGAGTCGCTGGGTAAGTAAGTTGTGGACAGACAAATAGTCAAGTCAATGTTGGAAGCTGGAGGCCTTCAAAGTAATACGCTACGACTTCAATAGATACGCCTCTCTTTTTAACTCTGCCACTTAATGCGATGAGAATTCGAGGCCGGTGTTCAAGGATGATGGGAGATAAGCGGCCTGATCCAAGAGGAATAAAAAAACCGGAGTAGATTCACGCATAAGAAAAAAGTTCAAGGAGGAGCCGAGGACTAGGGAATGATGTAAGATATTCATAACATTTAAGAATCAACTAAGGTTACGGTGCAGCATTGTACCTAGAAATGTAGAAATGCTTTGATCACATGGATTGGTGTCCCCAGAATATTAGAGACAAATAAATCCGCATGAGGGAAAAGAGTGGCTTGCAAGCCATTTGCTTCTTTACTTGGAAGGGAAAGGTTGGGGGCAGCGCACATAGTTATTTGCCAGTCATGCGGGTATGTAACGGACTTGTGAGCGAAAGGTCTTGAGCGATGACCTAACGCTTCGCAAAGCACACTTGAGCGGCGGAAACCTTCCAGAAGCAGACATAGGGGTGAGAGTTGTGGTACAATCAGCCATCATAAGTCGGGGCGCGCTGACGTACAACCAACGTAGCAAGAGGCCAGCTCCTGAAAAGGGAAGCTGAAGCGTGCTAGAGAATCCTATGAAATGGTGCCGGGTTAATAAGACTGCTACGATAGCTATAGGTCTTTTTATGAGACAGACAATAGATAGAGGTAGTAGCTTACATGATAGACGAATAGGGAGTCGAGGCATGGCGACGGTCGGAACTGGTCTATAAATGGAACAATTAAGTAGTATATTAATGCTGCATACCACGTTCGACGCTTTTCCAATGCTGGTTCGCCTTTCTTTGGTGCAACATTCTAACAACCTTGGAACCCTGCCAGCGTGGCACACGTGCAGATATCACGCAGCAAGGACCTTCATAACTAAGACGGAGGCTAGAGCAGCTGACGTCGCGTCTTAGGGGGTTCGCTAGCGCTGCTACTTTGCGTGGTGCGGCTTCTAATGATTTTTAATAAAGGCCCCGTGCTGATGGGATATACACAGTAGGTACCTAGGTAGGCATGGTAGGTGTATATAGTCCAGCTGCGTGACGTTGCATGAGGGGGAATATGGGGGTCACTCCATATGAAAAGAGATTAGAAATAAGGGCAAAGTCGGGCTGTTTTAGACGAGGCTTTCCAATGATCGCCAATAAATGGGAATGGGAAGGGGAATGGGAATGCATTAGACAGTTAGCGACAGCCGGAGAGGCTTCCTTTACCTGATGTATGTATCTCTAGATAATCCGTACAATCTAGTACGTATTCCTCAGAATAATATGCTAGTTACATACCTAGGTATGCTAGGTATGTACCTATGTGATATGCGTACGTAAAAACCCCTCCCACTTGGATTGGGGAGAAGGGGAGAAGGGGGGGAAACATCCTTGGTATTATCTCGTAGACGTAGACGGGATGAGCGACAGAAACGGGAATGGGGCGTTATGGTATCCATGATGTGTGGTGTGGAATGAATCCAACTGGTCGGTTTATATTAAAAAAGCACAATCTTTCCGGGGCTAACGACTTCGAGGATTACTGGTTGCTGCTGGTTAACTGAGCTGCTGAGGTTGTTTCTAGACTTTTCAGGCTTTTGAGAGGAGACGATGTCACGATTTAAAGTGTGTCCGCTTGTGGCGGTTTCAGCGTTGGTTTTGGTGGAGAGGAGATCTGGAAGAGGGATGAGTTCGTTTCATTCTTTCGCTGCAAGTCTTACTGGACTCGGACAGTGAAACATCGGAAGATTCGGAGAAAAAGGTATAAGTCATTAATTTAAGTTTACCGAACATTTACCGAAGCGGATATCGCTCTAATAAACATCCTTTCGTGTAACCTCGTACACTCCGATTGGCACCTGCCAACTGTAACCTAAAATTAGCAGCTGCCAAGGACGCTAGCAGAACAAGGTGAAAACTCGAACGCGATGCGACGAATTTTAATTTTCTTTTCTTCTTCTTTTTTTTCTTCGTGCGGCTGGCATGACATAACATTTCCCGTGTTGCTCAAATCCTTTCTTCCTTCAGTGGAATTTCCATGGATATATAGCGTCAGTCATGCCACAGAGTGATTAAAATTGCAAGCCGGCGACCTTACTTCTGACGTCGGTTCGAAATTAACGAAGCCTTTGGTTGCTTCTTCGAAACGCAGTAGGGATGCTGGACATAACTTCTACCCACCATTATAATTTAATGGTATGAAAAACTACAAGTATAGTGTCTTTGAAGTAAGACATCAGCTACTACTTCTGCAGGATCGTCCGTTCTACAGGAATTGATGTTCAGATCCTTGTTCAATAGATTGCAAAATTTCTTGCAATCCGTTGATAATGGTAATGGAGGGAATAATTTGCGAGCCGGTGAGGGAAACGATGAGGTCAGCTCGAGATATGTTTACCAACTGCATGTGCAGATGAATCAAATCCAATGGAAACATCAATACGCAAGTTGAGTGTGTCCCCCATCGTTTAGGAACTCGATGAGATACATGTATGTATGCATGCCACGTATTCCCTAGTTTGCAATGGCCATTGCTGTAGGCAATAAGGAAAACCCATGTACGAAGCATTGCGGCCATCGATTGATATCGTCTATATAGCTGCAGTCCCAAGGTATCACGAGTCTATAATTGCATTCCATTCGTTGCCCTCATTGCCCATGATCATGACCGTGACTAACGCTCGCTTGGACGGCTTGTTTTTCTTTTTCTCTTGGTGCAGGCTTATTCACCTTGCTCGTCACCAATCTTCTCGAGCTTGCCCATCTCTCTCTTCTCTCCAGACTCGCCAATGAATCGTATCCGATCCAACCGGACCTTCTCACCATCGCCATCACCGTCCACGACGAATATCACAAGGCTCGTGACATTCTGGAATCGGACAAATCGTAGGCCTAAATTGGCGGTGCCGTTGGAGTTCCAGTTGTTTTCGCTGATCTCAATGGTCTGAGTTGAATCGATGTCCTCGGCTTCGTCAAAGCCTAGATTGTGCGGGCGGTTCGTGAAGAGCTTAAGCGTCTTGGGTCTCATTGGAACTTCGTCGTCGTCGTCATCATCGCCGCCTGTAGGGGGTAGGGATGTGATCTGGTAAATAGGTATGTGTGAGCTTGATACTTGTATATCTTTGCGTAAGGGACCGATCATATACATACCTGTATCGTGTGAAGCTTGACGGCCGAGTTGAATGGAGTGTAGAGTAACAGCTGCTCGTCTGTGTCGCTCTCTATCCAGTCCTTTTCGTCACTTGACGCCTTGTCCTTCGATAGCGCTGAAGGCTTGGCCTTGTTGAGGAGAGTTCGAACAGAGAAGTGACTATCATCGGCATTCAATAGCTCTAATCCACGCACGTCGATACTATCCGAGACGTCTGTGTAGCCTCGAGGTAGATCGGCTCCCCTCCAAGCAATGCCACCTGAAGCACTGCTACTGCTCCCGCTCCCTCCCGCCGAAGCGCTCGTGATGTCGTTGCTCAGCTTTTCGATGGCAGATTGAAGCTGGCTAGGGTTAGCACCCTTGATCTTCTCGACAACAGCGCCATCACGAAAGATGATGAAAGTAGGTAGATGGGTGACGGCATATTCGGCAGCGACCGCCTTGGCTCCCTCAGCCTCGGTGTTGACCTTGACGAATGTCGCAATTTTGGGACGCGAAAGAGTTGTATTGAGCTGGTCGAAGAAAGGCGCGATTTGCTTGCATGGGCCACACCAGTTTGCATAGACTACGCGTAGAAAGAATCGATTTGTCAGCTCTCGCGTTGCAGAAGAATTGTCACGATGACGATGGCGGGGCCGACAGGACAGGACAGGTGCATCAGTGGAACTCGAGAAGGGTACTTACAATCTACCACCACGATGCGTGAGTTCTTCAGCACATCGCTGAATTGCTCAGGCGATGTGATATCCATAGGCTTAGCCATGTTTCTTACCAAGTGATGAGGATACTCTTAGTAAAAGTGTTCGGGAGTTTGTAGGCTTAGAAAGCTGAAGATTTGACGGGAGAGCGATGATGGTGGGGAGGGTCGTAATCCCTGTCAGGTACACCAGGGTCAAGGGGATCCACAAATGGAATAGCGTCATTTAGCTTCGCTATGTACCCTGCCTGGCTACCAAAACTCAAGACTACCACACTTGCAAGTTGCAACTGCCTAGACTGCAGGTTATTACTATGTACGCTTGCTTTCGGATGAGGGAATAAAAAGAATGAACACTTCGATATTTCATTCGTTGAATATAAATGTATTTGATCATCACCTTACTGGGATATCCTCAACTATTCGATTCAGGTCAAGTAGACTTCTACTTCCTCGGTCCTGGTTCTACCAATAGTAGTTAAATATCCATAACTACCTATGAATTATTCTACTGCCATTATTGTTTATGACTATGTGAGGAGTCAGATCGTTGAATCGAGGTTAAGGAGCGATATAACTAGAAGTTATTCTAATACCGTACTACCACCTGCAGGTTTCGATTCGGTCCATTCAAGACTAGTTACGACATAACCTTTTTCATTAAGAAAAGATTCCGTCATATACGAAGTAGGTAGAATCTTCACCCCCAACTCTATGCTAGTAGGCAGTGTTTCTAGCCCTCTATGAAGCCGACCCCTATACATTGCCTGCCCCTTAAAAACAACGCAACCCTAAACTCCACGCACGTGTCCCAGCAAGAAATAATGCAGTCTAATTCACGTTGTCTCGTACCCCGTCAAATGCCCATGTCCCAGAAGAGTAACGAACGCGGCATAATGTCATGATAACTAGTCCCCAGGTATCAGTCATCAGAGCCCCACGACGTGGCTGAACACCCTCGTCGCGAGCTGCGCTAGCAGCCTCGCGCGGTCGTCCTGCGGCAGGTCCTGGAAGACGGCGTACACGCTCTTGCCCTTAGCGTCGCGGACGGCCCCCAACCTGTTCCCGGCCACGGCCCCCGCCACGGCACCGGGCATGCTCCCCACGATGAATCCGATGACGCTGCCGCTAGCGGCGCCCATGATGCTCCAGAACTTGGACGTGGGACTGTTGCTGCCCTCCTCCGCGAGCCCCTCCTCACGCAGCATCTCCTCGAACACGTCCCCGAACTGCGCGTCCTCGGCCTGCTGCCGCTCCTGCCTCGCCTCCTGCTGGGTGTTGGTGTTCCCGCCCGTGAAGAATTTCCATGCCCACGAGTACGCGTTCTGCGCCGCAGCCCCTCCCCCGTTGCCGGGAGGCACTGACTCCTCTGGGTCGTCGAAGGGGTCCGCGTTCGTGGGGCGGCGTCTGCCCCAGTTTAGGTTCCGCGTGTAGTCGTATTCGCTCCGTCGGGTTGCGTCTGAGAGTGTGTAGTAGGCGTCGTTCACGAGTTGGAACTTGCGTGTCCGTGACGCACGCTCGGGGGAGTTGGCGGGAACTCTATCCGGGTGGGTTTTGAGAGCTGCCCTAGTTGTGAGAGAGGATTGTTAGTATGACGAGAACGATGATATTCATGATATATAGAAGTAGAAGAAGGCTAAGTAGAGTAGCTCACCGTTTATAGGCATCGCGGATTTGTTGTACGGTAGCAGTCTCAGAGACCTCGAGGATCTTGTCTGTAATGTCAAGCCATGTTAGTGGGGATCTTAATCGTGACAGCTATAAGAGATCGGATGACGAACAGTAGTCTGGAGGGGGTCTGTTTGCCATCTTGAAATTCTGAGTTAATATTGGGCAAGTCTGTTGAATGGATAGGTCCCAGGGGGGGAGAAAGGAAAGAAATATTAGGAGTATAGTTGGTTTGCAAGGTGACTTGAATCAGGCTCCGTTGGCCTTTGGGTGCTCGAGATGGTGCGTATCGGTGGGTTGTGGTGTATATCCAATAAGAGACGTCATAGATGTGGCGCTGAATTGGTATTGGCAGAATCGGGTAGCACTTGTAAGTACTAGCCACGGTGGCTTGATCATCCATCCAGACCAGTCCCAAGGTTCTACCAATCCTGGAACTTGCCCAAAACGATCCAGCCTACAGAGCTAAGTACGTGCAAGTCTTGGCAGACCCACAGACCCGCAGGCTCACCTCGGAACCAAACTATGACCAGATCCAGACTAGCCCTAGCTTTAGGGCAGTTTTAGACTACGGTGATCCTGCAGGGGTGAGCCCAGCCACTTCAATTGTCGGTGAACGGCCGATCCGTCTCTTCTCATTCGTAGTTCCAACCCTCACGATGCCTTCGTAAGCAATAATATCTTTTTTTCCCTACCTAACTCGACCATAACCGCATGTCCTCCGCAGTGGGTAGATAAACTTTTAAAGCTCCATTCGAGTGTTCGCAGACTGGCTGGTGCGTTGCATATCACGACAAGGAGATCGCCAACACGGAAAATAAAAGATCTATTTGATCTTCGCGAGTGATCTACCCAGCAGCTGTGAGAAACATATCTCTCGTTAAGCTCTCATCGTCAATCTGCCCCGCTGCGCGACTGAGAAAGCTCTGTGAGAACTCGAAACTGCAGAACAGCCATATCAACATCTTATTAGCTCAAACAAGCTGTAAGACAAGCTTCATATATACTTCAGATATATACACCATCTTTATATACATACACATATATTTCCTACAAATTCCACAACCATGGGCATCTTCGACTGGGACGGCGAATCCGTCGTGTCGAACTCGACACGCAGGTCGCGCTCCGGCCACCACAAGACGTCCAAGTCGCGAGACTCGTCGCGCTCGCACCGCAGCAGCAAGAAGCACTCGGGCCTGTCGTCCTTCTTCGGCGTCGACGACGGCCACAAGCACAGCAGCAGTAAGCACCACGGCACCAGCGACTACACCAAACACAGCAACACCTCCCGGGGCTCCTTCTTCAACCTGGGCAACGGCAGCAACCGAAGTTTCTTCAGCATCGGTGAGTACCGTCTAACCTTCCCCTCCCTCCCTCACCCTCTTTCGATTCTGTGCGCTTTCGCTCGCCCCGTTTATACACCGAATCACACGCGCGCACGTGTGGGCATCCAAAAACTCTTCACCCGAACTATCGATCGAGGCCAGCTCACCCCTCCACGTATACCTACCGAAACCCATGCTGACCTCTCTCCCCCCTCTCTCGTCCAGGCCGGTCCAACTCCTACTACAAACGCCAGCCCCGCTCCTCGTTCCTGCAGCGCACGCTCAAGAAGCTGAAGCGGCTCCTGCGGGACCTGGTGTACTACGCCAAGCGGCACCCGCTCAAGGTCTTCATGCTGGTCATCATGCCCCTCGTCACGGGCGGCGCCCTCACCGCCCTGCTCGCCCGCTTCGGCCTGCGCCTGCCCCCCGCCATCGAGCGCATGCTCGGCGTCGCCGCCCGCGCCGGCTCCGGCGACAGCATCGGCCTCGTCGGCGAGGCCGTCCGCATGGCTGGCGGCGGCCTCGGCCGCGGCGGCAGCAGCGCCGACTCCGTGTCTGTCCAGCGCGCCCGCGACGGCGGGTATCAGTACGAGCGTCGGAGGGAGTACCACAGCGAGGCCAGCACCGGGGGTGGCTTCTTCGATGGCATAAGGGATTTCTTCTCCTGAGCACCTATACATATACCCGGGTAGGTGATCTACCTACGTGACCTTGGGCTCGGGGGGCTTGGGTATGGTAGGGGGAAACAGGGAACGGGGAGGGTGGGGGGTTATGATAGGTAATAAGTGACGGGCCGCACGAAACGGCAATGAATGAATTTACGGATTGGCGTTCAAAGCGCGGCGATGGATAGGGATTTCGCTTCTCTTCATTCCTTATACTACCAATCAAGCGTTGGGTTACGATTGATGTCTTAACAAAAAGGAGAGCATGGTTTGAGAAGAATCGATACGATACCCTATTGTTAGACTTGAGATTTAGTTTAGACAAGTCACATTCTATAAAAAAGCATTTACAAGTTTTACATCTTCAAGATGTGTGAGAAGCGTGTAAATAAAATATGGAAGTAGAGCTCGCGGAGGCAATATTAAAAACCATTCTGTCAATGTGCAGGTATTACATAGGTATATGCTTTTCTTATTAGGATAGTAGGGATGACGATGCTTGACTTATTTTCCTTTCCGCTTTTTACCCCCTCCAGTTGATGATTTCTTCTTCGGCTGACTGGGTGAAGATTTCTTGGCCTTAGAACGCTCTGGCGAAGGAGAAGTATGCGCAACAACCATCTCCCGTCGTCGTCGACTACTACTCCTTGTAACCCGCCCACTCGCCCCTGCATCGTCACTAGTTGTTGTCTCATCCTCTTGTTCCTCATCCCTCCCATCCCGACTTCGGTGCCTCCTTGGACTGTTTCTGGCTGCAGCAGAAACGGCCTTACGAGGTACCAAAGTATCTAAAGAACCCGATGCATCCTGCGCCGCGCGCGGACCCGCGGTCTGGTATTGGAAAGGGTCGCGATAGGATGAAGATGACGGAGGTCTTGCCGAGGGGTCGGAGGCATGACGTTGATTAGGGGGTTGCATGTACTGATAGTCGAAAGGCGAGGAATCTCTAACGCTAGACTGAGGACGATAAGTAGAGGACGTGGAGGATGTACCCGAGCGAGGACGGGCACGAGTTGTATTAGGCGGATGAAAGCGTCCCATTGGTGGGCCAATGGGTTGTTGACTTTGTTCTGTCGAAGGTAGGGCTTTGCGTGTTAAAGACTCATTAGAGCCAGATGGGCCTCCAGATGGGCCTCCGCGTCGAGAAGGCGAAGGAGGATCGAATTGCGAGAGGGGAACGGCATATCGTTGTTCCTTTTCTTTACGCTGTCTTCGGTCGCCGCCGCCACGTCGTTTTGCTGCTTCGGCTTCAGCTTGTAAGCGTTTCCGTCTACGTTCAAGGGCAGCAAGCTCCTCCTTGTTAAGTTTAACGTCCTGCCTGCCCTTGGATTGAGCCTTTCGTATCCTTGAGAGGGCTGATTGTACAAGAGCCTCTTCAAGCTCCCTCCTAGCAGCTTGATTTTCATCGTCTGATTCTTCCTCTTCTTCCTCCGACGTAGCTTGCGTGCCTTCTTCTGTTGAATCGTCATCGTCGTCTTCTTCTTCTTCATCCGAATTTTGATAAGCATAACCACGTCGTGGCTGACCGCCACCTAAATCTATACCAGTGAACCGAAGCGGATCACTAGCGAACCGCTTATTACCACCTCCTGCCCCCATGTCAGCGCCTAATATATCCGTGGCATCACTATCCAACTCCTCCACAACCCTGCGCCCGGCATTCCACATATCATCTTCACCCTCTTCCCATCCCCTCCTCGGGCGCCTCGATGGTCTTCCCCATTGGGGCGCAAATTTGGGAGCTCGCGGCCGACCATCTAGACCGCCTCCCCTGAAAAAGCCTCATCGATCGGCTTGTCCATCAAAGAAGCGTGGCCAATAATGACGACGCCGCTTGCACCAATCAACCATAGGACAGTGGAGAAAGGTGATGCAATGAGAAACAGAAGACCGCAGATGACAAGCAAGCCGGTATACAGCTGCGAAGATGTGGCTTGAAAAGTGCCAATGGTAAGATCTTGTCCGTTGAGACGACCAAGTAGCCACATGCCACCAATCAGAAGCACCAGATCAAAGAGCAAGAGAGGATTTGTGATCAAAGCATAGACGCTGAGAAGCACAATCACCAACAAATAATTGCTCGAGAAGGTGCCCAGGTTGTAATTAACACGCGACTGGACTTCCCCGAAGTTTGCTGGTTTAGAGAGGCGCTTGAAATCAAGGAATTCGGCGACGGGCCGCATGTTTGCGAATCGGCTAGAGAGCGTAGTGTTACGGAAACCGGCAAAGCGATCCTGAATGTTCAGACGCGACGTCAGAACGTCAAGCGGGATCTGGATAGGAGCCATTGTGTCGGGTGGAAAATGTGTTAGGATTTAATGTTGTGAAATTGGGATGAGTTTATCGGTTGTGACGCGATACGAGGCGCGGTGTAAGCGATGCCAAAGACGATTATGAGAGTTTCGGTGTAGGACGAGATAGTAAGCTATTCGCGATATTTCGGGTTTAATCCGTGAGGATGCGAGAGGTATTGCGAAGGGATTGGATGGGTTTCTTCTGTTGGTATCGTTGACGTTGACGTTGACGTTGTTGGTGGTGGTAAAAGAAAGATCTGGTCAAAAAGGCTGAAAGTTAGAAATGGACAAGTAATTTTTAAAATTAGATGCTCAAGACATGGGTGGCATCCACAAATAAGGGGCAGAGCTAAAACTTACGTATCTGTCTTTTTATTCCACCACCAATTGGCCAGCTGAGATTTTAGGCGACAGGGCGATAAACCTTAGATATACCTAGGTAGGAGGTACCTAGATCGCCGTATAGAGGGGCACAAGGAGGTAGCAGGATTTCCGAAGAAAAGGGAACATAAAGAAGTCTCCTGAGATACTCAGGAAAAGAAAAGCGTCGAAATTGATGAAGCCTTTGTCAAGACAACCAGCACCTAAAATTTTGATTTTTTTTCTTATTCTTCTTAATCCTTCCCTGGTTTCCGGAGTAAAGAATGACGATCCTCTCCTTGGGTCCAATCCCAGGGGTTAATGCCGGCTTGCACTAATCCCCCCCTGGTCTTTGGGAGAGAGCTTCTCGTTTTAGAACGACACTCACAAGTGTCGTGAAACTCTACTTGGTACAATACATAATATGTACGACAGCGTAAAGAACCTAAGAAAGAAAACCTTCACCACACCTCCATCGGGGTGAAGGGAGATGGTGTTGAGGGAAAACGAAGAGAAGAGAAGAGGGACAACGTTGGAAGAAAGGAATCAGTAAGAAACTAAAAAGCTAGGGCTGCACCTGGGCAATGGCTTGCTTCTTATTGATTTCATTATTATTCCTATCTAAATGCGCCACCGAAACAAGACAACAGCGATGCGGTGTGAAATCTGGCGGCAGCTTACTGGCGGTAGATCTTGGTGGATTGAGAAAAAGTGGAATTGAAGCTGCAAGCTTACTGCCCCGGACCCCAAACTGCCCAAATTAAGCGGATCTTTTGTAACGCTTGGACCACAAATCCCATTTTTACCATTTTATCTTCCTACCCAATACCAAACTCCCGACCTGCCGACTTCCCTTGTGCTCCATCAATTTTGTAGAACGTCACTTCGTTTCCTTCCAATCACTAAAACTTTACGACCGTAGAGAGAATACTTGAGCAAGCGTCACCATGATAACTTTACCTAATAGCCATCAAACTCTTTTTTTAGGATTCTAGCGTCACCATCACATGAACCAAAAAGCAAAGTACGGATAAGAATGGATAAGAATCCAATAATATTCATAATCGTACCGCGTTCCGCGCCCGTTTTTCTCCTCGATCTACAACATATGTTCACTGTTACACCAATCTCCAGACTCGATGCAACTCTTAGCTGGAATCCGGGTAAATCGGTACAACCACCATCAACTCATCACGAACAAACGGCTACGATGGTTTGACATCCAGTTGCCACGCCGATGTTCAGATCGCTCTGAACATGCAATCTTCGTTCACGAACTAGTTCCACCCGAAAACGTGGCAGTCCTACTAGCTGCCTTGATATGCTATTCGTGCTCCGCTCGGGTAGATAGTTTCTATCTTCATGTGAAAGAGGATGAAGCTCTTAGAACCTCGACTGTGTACAGTGTAGCACAGACAGTGGCCAGATCTGATAGGTATTGCCGTGGTAAGACCAGACGCTTCCTATACTGACTTCGCCTCTTTTCCAAGCCCGTCTACGTTTGGCGTTTTCAAAGTATAGTGGACTTCTCGGCAGTTTCCTACCAATAGAAATTAACTACCTAGGTATATACCGCGTCTTAAAGTTCTTGTCTCGGATCAAGCCCGAAAATTGCAGATACCTAGCCTAGATAGGTAGGTACATAATGTTTCGGGCACATACCTACTGTGAGCATTGTTGGGTGTAACGCATATCTCTATTTATACGGACAAACCACTGCGCTTGAATATCATCTCGAGCCGATATATTATAGACTATACCAACGCTCTATGGCATTTCTCCCCTCTATTAGCTTCTAAGTCTAACCGCAGTGCTACCTAACTGCCCTGTCGCCGGAGTGATAATCCAGACCGGACTCCCGCCTACCCCTATTCAGTTTGATATGCCGGTAGCTCTCGACGTCAACCAAAGTCAGTAACTATCTATGAGACATTGAGGCTGTTAACATCGCAGTAACCTTATAGCTTTCTCTGAGATCTTTCAAGGGAATTGTTGAATAGTCATAATTCACAGGCAAAGGTATCATGTAGGATTATAACTCATACCCCTCTTAATCTATTGAACTACATTAGATCGAATTACACATATTCCGTGATGGGACAAGATGAGGAACTTGACATTCTGGACTTGTTAAGCCATCTCAAAATTATAACATGCCCTGAACTCGTACACATGTATCACATGTCCCCAGTTTTCCCCTTCATCACGATGCCAAATCTATAAGCTTACTTATGCGTATCCCAAAACTAAGTAACATTCAAGTGTGGAACGTAGTGCGTCATGTTCAAGCTATTCGCATAAGGGATATCATATTGGTTCTAGCTGGTGTCTCTAAAATGGACTGGTTTCTTTCACGACACCTGTGTTATCTTGGCTGCCATAATCTGATTATCAAATTAGCTTGTGGATAGATCAACTTATGAGTTACTTGTCATTATCGTTCTCATGCTGGTATTCTATCGCTCATCTTGATAATCGAATAGGTGATTATCGTCGCTTCTCTTTCACTTATATCCCCTTAATTAAAATTTCGTCAACCAGGAAAGAACTCCCCCTTTCTCTAGCAGCGTTGCTTTTTGCGTGAGTTATCCTAAGAGAAACTTCGACCCCTTTTTAGATCCTACTATAGACTGTTCTTAGCATCGTGTATGACAACAAATGCCCAAACTACTTGGCTCGCTATCCTATCGATTCATCGTATCTTCGATCTAGATAAAGTGAGCTCTCTTGACATGGTAATCCATGAAGTAACCTAGGTTTGGGGCATGAGTCAAGTAGGATGAATAGAAGGAATGGATAGTTGTTTGATAAACTCGAAAACCAATTCATCGCTGTGCCAGATTAGTAATTACGTATTGCTAGATGAAAAGGCCCCCTGAAATTGCGTAATCATGTAATGAACTATATAGAAATCTGTTAACTCATTTGCATGTTAGAAATATTATTATAAGGCAATTTCTTATATTCGCAGATTATAACCCGAAATAACCCATCGGCAATAAGTTTGTTATTCATGTTTATTTCCGAGGAACAGAACTATAATGATTTCATGTCGGCCCAATTGTTTACCGGGTTTGTAACGCAGGAATGAGACTATACCTACTTCTTGCATAATGCCTATATAGAACGACTTGCAGTGGGGTGATACGAACAGGCCGAGGAAGGCCCCTGAAGTATAGTCGGACTTTAGGGATTTATAGCCGTAATCTTTTCTCTTCACTTGTCCCTTTTTCCTGTAGAAAGGAGCAACTAAAACCCCATCTGTCCAGCAACAGGCGAACTTGAGTTCTCATCATTGCATATGTTGGAGTAAGACTATTCTATTATCCGTAAGCTTCACCATGGAACCTTCAAGCTTGTTTAGAGTCGATGGTATGGTGGCTGTCGTGACCGGCGGCGCCACAGGTGAGTAACTTATCTGCAGTCTGTATTACAACTCTTCTCTGATCATAAATAGGTATTGGATTCATGATGGCCAAGGCTCTCGCTGGAGCTGGCGCGAAGAAAGTCTACCTTCTTGGAAGGCGGAAGGCCGTTATAGAGAGTTCAGCAGCTCAAAACCCGAGCTTCGTCCCAATAGTATGCGACATAACTTTGAAAGCATCTCTACAGTCTGCCGTTGACTTCATCACCAACGACGTGGGCTACATCAACCTACTCATAGCGAATTCGGGTACTGTTGGCCCTATCAAGTCTTACAATCCAGATCTCACGATCAAAGAAATTCGCAAGAACATGTTCGAAGATGTCTCAATGGAAGACTTTACCGATACCTTTCATGTCAATATTACTGCAACGTATTTCACGATGCTGGCATTCCTAGAGCTACTTGATGCCGGGAACAAGAACGCTTTGAAGGGAGGCTTTGGAGCTCCAGTTACAGGAGGCAGCAACAATGTCCCTTCGATCCCTAGCCAAGTCATTGTCACAAGTAGTCTATCTGGCTTCAGCCGGGACAGGCTATCGTCACCTGCTTACTCTGGAAGCAAGGCAGCGATTACTCATCTTGTCAAGCACGCAAGTACCAATCTTGCTAAGTATGAAATCAGGGTGAATGCATTGGCGCCTGGTCGTAAGTACCCAGTTTCATTAAACCCTGCTTCTGTTGGTATAGAGAGCGTGGTAATTAATCTGTCTGGTACAAAGTATTCCCAAGCGACCTAGCTGCTGGCCTGATGGCCGGAAGAGACCCCAGCAAGGAAAGTCCCGAGGAATTTATATTCATCCCGGCAAGACGATTCGGAGGCGAAGAGGAGATGGGAGGCACGATATTATACCTTGCAAGCCGGGCAGGCTCCTATTGCAATGGTTTCATCCTTGTGAACGACGGAGGTAGACTGGCCGTGACAAATTCGGACTACTAGGCATCTCGAGAATATTAAATCTTGATTCGAATAAGATAGGTGGTATTTAAATTACCTCATCTAAATAAAAGCTCGTCGAATTTATGTATATCAAGGTATCCATACAACTTTTGTGGTGATAAAGAGTTGTTTTGAATAGGGGTTATGACAAGCCCACTACCCTCAATAGTAAGAATTATGATGTTAATTGAAATGTGACCTAATTAAATGAGACTACATAGAACAACTTGGTGTAAACGTTGGTCAGGATTTATCACATGATCTGGAATCATGGACAGCAAATAGTCCCATTTAGTTAAAATACAAGCTAAAAACCCCTGATTTACCCCTTTTCACATTATGCTCAGACAAGTACCTCAACATGGTATTCAATTATAAAGCTAACTTAACTATTCCGTAGGTGGTATCAAAAGAAAACGAAAACATGGCCCTGAAAAAAAAATTATAAACAGTACAGCGACAAACCGGCTGCTCTTTTTTAGAGATATATACAACCAACACTTGATGCTCATGCGTATGTTCAAGTTCATATGCAAAACACCTCACAGCTGCCACCAGCGCCTCCTCTGCACCTCCTCATGCTCGACCGCATCGCTCTCTTTGACGACCTTCATGAAGACGGACTCCATAGTCGCGGCGGAGATGGAGTAGCTCTCCACGCCGAGCTCCTCCTTGCGCGCCTCTAGCGTCTCGATCAGGTACCGCGTGAAGTTCTGCGTCGCGTGCGCACTGCTCACGGGCCTCGGCTTCTCGCGCCCGCCGACGGCCTCGATCTTATCGACCTCGCCGCTCTCCCCGCCGCTCGAGCTGCCCGAGTGCCGGCGGTGCGGCCCCGGTATCGCCGTGTCCGTCGGCACGACGAACCGGACCTGGCCGCCGAGGCTCTCGCCCTCGAAGCGCGCGGCGCCGCCGAACGCGCGCCGCGCCCAGTCCTCGGCGGCGCGGACCTCGCCGGGCGCGGGCAGCGGCGCGCTCTTCAGGAGCAGGTGCACGTGGTACTCGTTGCTGTGCGTCTTGCGCAGGGCCTGGGCGGTGCCCACGGCGAGCACGCGGCGGGCCACGATGGCCGCGCGCGAGGCCAGCGCGTCGGCCTCCTCCATGCTGTGCGTCGTGATGAGCACGGAGCGCCCCGGCGCCACCGCCTCCAGCGTCCGCCAGAGCACCCGCTTGGAGGCCGCGTCCATGGCCGTGCTCGGCTCGTCCAGGAGCAGGACCGGCGGGTCGCCGAGCAGCGCGATGGCTAGGCTCAGCTTTCGCTTGTTGCCGCCGGACAGCTTGCCCGCCGCCTTCGAGCCGTGCGCTGTGATCCCTACTCGCGACATTACGTACACTACTGCCCCCTTGACGTCGGAGACGCCCTTGCACCGCGCGTAGAAGGTGAGGTGCTCCCGCACGGTGAGAAGGTCCAGCGCGTCGAATTGCGGGCATACTATTTTCTCATGTCAGCACTAGCAGGGGTGAAGGGGACTGGTTTTTTTTTATCTCTCTCGGTGCGATTGCGGTATTGGGAGTTGAAGGATTGGGGGGGGTAGTGGGATTGGTTCGAGTGAATTAGGTAGCTGGGAGGGAGAACTTACCTCCGAGGTGCCTCTGTGCAAGGCGCTTGTGGTGCAGCACGTCGACGCCTTCGAGGTAGATCCTGCCCGTGGTCGGCGTCAGATCGCCGCGGATCATGTTGATCATCGTCGTCTTTCCCGCGCCGTTGGGGCCAAGCAGGGCGAGGATCTCGCCCTCCTGCAGGCCTAGCGACACGTCTTCCACCGCTGGCTTGTGGCCGAAGCTCTTGGATACGTGCAGCACGCGTAGCAAGTCGGTCTCGGAAGCGGTTACGCGCGCTGTTTCGGCGTTGACGTCCGCTCGGCCCATCGTCAGTGTCTTCTCTATGTCGCCGGCGCGGGATGGCGGAGGGATCGGCTTCGGCGGCTTCACCCAGGCGAAGCTGCCGCCCTCGATCCACAAGAGTAGCGAAAAGAGACCGATTATCTGTAGGATGAGTAGCATAATGGGCCCGCCGAACGCATAGATGGAACCGGCATTTGTGACCATGGTTTGACCTCGGCATCGGACGATGTACATGTTTAGACTAATAGCCATGCCTCGCATGAGGTTCTGGATGGGGAAGATGACGCCGAGTCCGAAGGCAGTTCCATCGTTGCTCATCTGGTTGGCGCCGTCTGTTCTTTGGACAATCTTTTTGTAGAATTAGCGCGAGCTAAACGTAAAGCGTAGGGATAAAGGGGAATGTCTTACCAGCAAGGTGACGATAGAGAGAGCATACATGATGCCCTGAAATAAGACGTTGTAACCGTAAGCTGCTGGTTGCGACCGGGCTAGAAGAGCGATCAGGTACGCAAAGAGTATGGCTGCGAGTCCGTAAAGCACCTGGATGAACCAGACGTAGCCTAGACCGAACCAAGGAGCTGCCGGGGCTATCAAGGCGGTACAACCGGCGCTGATCACCAAGACGAACATGAAATCGAACATCCAGTACGAGAATAGCAAGGGGAAAGGTCGGACGCCGTTCGAGTACTGGAGAGCTCGCACTTGGGATCGTCGTTCGTAAGTCGGGTAGAGGGAGAAGAATGCTGGGTAGAGTGCCTGCAAAAGACAGAAGACAGTGACGTAGAACACGCTGTCGCCACCTTCGGCCTGGTGGTAGGACTTGAGGTTATTTGTGTATCCCGCAATAGGCACACCGCTGCGAATCTGGTTTACAAGATTCAGGAGGCTAGTAGCGCTCGACTGGCCAACTGTCACATCGTGAGCAATGAGCGGTGCCGTGCTGTTGTCGAGCCAAACTCCACCACCGTACGAGATATTGTAAGCGTAGTAATGGATGAATTTGACAAGATCCACCTCCGTATCGATGATGAAAGGCCCGTCGCCGATGCTGTAATGGTATGGGTTCATGTTTATCACGTCCATGATGGTGCTGTTGAGAGTGGGAGGGCCGAGAGCGAGATTAGCCTCGTTACTGACAATCATCCGACTGTCGACGGAATCAAATGTGATTAGGCTGTTGCAGTCTGGGGTCTGATATCCTTTCAGGAAATCTCCGATGAAATGTGTCGCGACTAGAGGAATAGCAAGG
This sequence comes from Jackrogersella minutella, assembly GCA_022578535.1. NCBI lineage: Eukaryota > Fungi > Ascomycota > Sordariomycetes > Xylariales > Hypoxylaceae > Jackrogersella > Jackrogersella minutella. Next base: position 46,462 of record MU388371.1, read on the forward strand.
CAAAACAAGTAGGCCCACCAAGTCGAGCGCAGAACTTGAACCCTCTTGATGAAGAGAGCAGTAAATTGTTGTGCATGTGATTGCCATAGAGGCGGTTCGACTTGCGGAACCTTCACCCTGCTTCGCTGGGAGTCAGTGGGTGAAATTTCTAGTGTCTCGCCAATGAGAGTATGTGGTTCTTCGGATACCGTGAGGAAAACATCTTCGATGGTTGGACCGGTGATATACAGTTCGGAGTCGCTCGAATTCTTAAGGGAGGCTAGAACATTGGCGGCAGAAGTCGAATCTGGTGTTCTGCAGATGAACCTGTCGTGCTGTTCCTTCACTGGGTATTCTATCTCCGAAATATCTTCCGTCTTTGGAATGTGGACACGGTAACCTCCTCCATACTGGTTCTTCAGCTCTGTTGGCGTTCCTTGACATTTTAGCTTCCCTAGAGTGATGATGACGATGTGGTCTGACAGGACTTCGCATTCATCAAGGAAATGGGTAGTCAAAACCATTGTTCTTCGGGATCTCTCGCTAAGAACCACATTCCAAATAGCGCGACGGGATAGGGGGTCGAGACCAGAAGTAACTTCGTCCATCAAACAGATGGAGGAGTCGCCGATAAGCATACATGCCAGCTGCAACTTTCGTTTCATACCGCCGCTCAAATTCTTCGAGATGCTGTGTTTCTTGGCCGCAAGATCGCACTTTTCGATTAGTTGATCGATAACAGCCGGGTCCTCATTCTTGCCCTTCAGGGTATTCCAGATCTGGAGATGTTCGTAGACGGTCAGGTCATCCCACAAAACATTGCGCTGCGGACAGATTCCTAAAGAAGTTAATAATGACCGTCACCGTGTTTATGATTCAACATACCTATTTGTGATGGCAAAGCGTTAAAGTTCACCGAACCTCCAGTTGGCCGTTCGAACCCAGCGAGCATGTCAAGAGTTGTAGTCTTTCCAGAGCCATTGGGACCCAATAAGCAGAGAATTTGGTGTTTCTGACTGACAAGGCTTAATCCATCAACTGCCTTCGTTTTAGGGTCACGGGCAAAGAAGAAGAGCTTCTTGAACCAGTGGGGCTTGTACAATTTCTCTAGGCCATCTGCCTCGATAGCAATATGTGAATCGTTTGCTTCTTGCGTGTCGCTGAACGTGCGGCGGCGACGGTTATTTCCATGTCTAATGTTTTCGATAAGGACGGTGCATCCGGTGTAAAGAATTATCTGCCCAGCTAGGAGAATCCAAAGCCAGTAAGGACCGATGATATTAGTCCAATTGGTTCCCTTCCCGTTTCCAGTATCTAAAAGGGCTTTCGGTATCGGCTCTTGAAAGTTTACACGGATTCCAGCAACTTCAGCCTTAGCAATAAAGTCGAAGAAGTAGATGAAATTCATGCTGGGAAAGAAGAGGGATGTGGAAACGACCTGAGCAACTGGGGGAGGGCTTGCCGCAGAATTTTCCGAGAAGGCAGCCAGGATCGCGAGTAGCCAAGGCATCAACGAGTTATAAAGACTCGCGATGTTAGAATGCCTGAAGTACGCTGTGTTGTACGCTGTAGCACTTATCGTTGCCCAACCTGTCAATATTTGCCAGAATATCGTGACGGCCACGCTCTGGCCAGGGAAAAGGAGATACCAGTATACTAGCCAGCGTTAGAGACAATATTGGGTAAATAAAAAAGGGGCGAGCACAACTTACAGACTCCCATGATAATCCAGAGGGGCAGGTACAAAACATAGAAGAAAAGGATGTAGCTCAGGACTCTCGGTCCAGCAACGCCACCTCCCATAGCGTCGATCAGAGCCGACATGCCAGTCTCCCGCTCCGAAGCGATCATACTTGTAAGGTGCTGGCAAACCGGGATGAAAGTTGCGTAGAAAATGAAGGACAAGAGGTAGAAGGACAGGGTGATGAAAGTTTTCCTCGAGTAGTCATCCTTTTGCTCCTGTGTCACATACGTGTATGACATGAAGTTTGGGGTGACCGTCAAGTTCAGCATCGCGTTCTCAATGGCTGACTGGAGAGGCAAGTAGACTTGGTCAGTAGCACCATTTGTTTCGAAAACGTTGAAAGCCTCGGAATCTAGACTAGGGTCGGTCCTGATGGTGTAGTTCCATGTAGCATTGTCGTGGCCACTGAGAGGAGAGTCATTGAAGATTACGACAGCAAAGCATGGCGAGTCCCCATGATAATCAACTGGACAGGTTTCGTCGATCTGATTCGGGTCGCTGAGGTGAATCAGTTTATTCGAGTCGAGGGGGCTGGTGATCTTGTCAAGGACGGGCTGGAAATCGGAACCAAGACCGGGCTCCTGAACTAAGACAAGCGGCTTCGAGCTCGCCGCCATGCTCTCGGCGAGATTTGGTATCGGGTGAGGGTCGCCAACTCCATACTTGTTGTCGTCTTTAACGAAGTGCTGGATTTCGAGTAATACCACCTGTAGGAGCAAGGGGAAGACGAGAGACCGGAGGATAGTCCAGAACCAGTTTCGGTAGATGGTGATAATGAAGTTCTTCCTCGTCAAGGCCCAGGTCTGGCGCCAGAAGGACGGAATTTCCATAGTGTTGAGGGAGCGCATGGCGACTTGAGAGATGACTCTAGGAGTCATGCCATATGCGAAATAGACTATCAGGACACCACAACGCGAGCCACTTACTTGAAGACTATGATATTTAGTACCCAAGAAGATTAAGTTAATGGATCATGTACGATGCGACTTGAGATCATGATATAAGATCGGCCATGCCGTTAACTTTGTACGGCAAGTGGTTCTACGATATAGGTACATCATACAATGGTACGGCTTTCTGTGGGAACTATACCCATGCTGGAGGTTGCAGGTCGTAACTATACAGAACAGTCTTCAAATGAGCCTTGCCTAATCCCCCGTCTACAATAATATCATTCTTTTGCAACTTCGAGAAGTCCAACCTTCCTACTATGCGGCGCGGGCTTGGGGCATCACAAGGGAGCTATACCCGATCTAGTAATCTTTCCTATTCAGGCATCGTACATGGGTTGAATGAAACGCGGTAGATGGCTAGAATCGGTAATTTTTCATTAGTGTGGGTGGCGACTAGGGCTATAGAGAGGTACGGGGTCGGGTGGCTTTGCATCTTATTAGTCCAGGCATCAGATTTTTTATAGAACGACATCACATGGAACCTGGGGATTCGGCTCTTCTAATAGACTAAAGACTGGGATAGGTGCACATAAGCTTATAATCATCCCTGTGACCGCCTTTGGAGAAATAAACTTAGCCAATAGGTGAATAGAGCTGAGGGAGCGCTGATCGATCCTCATTACCACATGCGAGACTCGGGCGAGTACTTCGAAACCAGTAGTTTATTTTGATGATCCCCCGTGTGTTAGTTTATAATCTGTGAATCCTGATTGCGTAGAGAATGGCAATTTATACTTATTTCTGCGACAAAGGAAGACGGGAAAAACTTGGAAAAATGTCTGCATCTTTTTCTCGTCTTACTCAGCCTTAACCCGTGCTGAAGTATACTCTTCGCCTGTCTCGAAGCTGTAACATATTCTTTCGCGAAATGTGAGGCGTGAAGACATGGATAAATTGTCCGTTCTACATAGCATGTTAAAGTAAGCAAGGTTGCAATCCGTAGGGGTATATTGAAGAGATAGATTAGTACCTAGGTATAATAAGCACTACTTCAAAAGTAGTTTTCATGGGCTGCAATTTGACCTAAACAGGTCTAGGTCAAGTCTTTATTAGACACTCTTTTATAATCTATGGATGGCATTTCCTACGATGCTGTCAGTTTGATGTGACCCATAAAATTACGGTATATAATCAATAGCTTCATGTACCTAATGTCAGGGGTAGAAATGTGGTATATGAACACTGCGTCCATTGATAGTAGATAAGGTATCATATAATTCACTCATTGTTCGTGTCGATAGGATGAAGAATTTTAACGTAAATTATTTCATCTACAGCATCGCTGTTGACCGCTTCCGCCTGAATTCGGAGACGATTCTCGTAGAGGTAGGGGGCCGTAGGTACCTAATCCCGTCAGAACGGCCACCAGAACATCTTGTTTACAACACTCTATCTAATACCCAGTACCAAGCTGCAAATACGCTACGGTACAATCAATACATGGTCCGTACAACGAATCTCTTCTTAGCTACTCCCTAGCATATATGTGCTTACGTGGATCTGAAATTGAGGTCAGTGATTGGTCAATGTATAATCAAACAACGCCGCGTAAATAAAAAGTCGAGAAAATATTCAGGAAAACCCAATTGTTCACATCAAAGTCGAATGACTCAAATACAATCTAGCATGATAAATTGGTGGTGTCATCACGAAAAGACATTTTATGTATACTCGTACAGCGAGGAGAGCATGAACTTACAATTCTAATTGTGAGCTTCAAGCTCTGCAGTCGGATCGTATGCCCTACAACGAGCAATGGAACTTGAAGATACGGGTTGAGCTCTCAAATCAAGGACGTAAATGTCCATGTTATATCAATACATATTCGGGTATAGTCATGTCCTGATACTATTAGTCTTCATCGATATTTAGGATAGTAGGTCACTTACCATTCGCATGACTCCCTATTGTACGAGTGAAGCACGTTTAATGTACACACATCTCATTGCCTATTGAACCCTAACGCCGTGATGGAACTCAGAAGCGGTCCTCAGGCTTCTTCCATCCTGCCAATCGAGTAACTTCTCCGATGGCCGAAAGCAAATTGTCAACTATTACTTTCACCATACCCTGGCGTTTGCTCTTTCCATCATCACGCGAAGATGGCTGTTCGGTGCCGATTGTGGGCAATACATTATCGCTAGCCGAGAGGCTGACAAATAAGGCGAATGGGATAAGCCATACGCACAAGCCAAAATACGAGGCAATTTCAGTGAAGCTTGGGATGTCCGGATGGTCGTATATGGAGGACATGCTGGAGTAAGACCGTTGTTGAGCTTCGGAGAAATGTTGAAACCAAAAGTAATGGTTGACAAGGACCAATACTATTCAGCATTGTCAGCAACTCGCAGTAATTGGCGTAGGCCGAATCGATTATGCTAGTAACATACCACACGAGGCGATAAACAATGGATCTGATAACCTCACGAAGGGGAAACGTCGCATATTACCCAGGTACACTATATGGGATGCAACACCCATTATAGTCAGTCCTAAGGGGAAGCCATCGACGAGACATAATATGACTTGAAGGACAACGACGGCGTAGATGAGTTTGGTAAGGAGTCGTTTCGCAATAACAGTGTGTTCTTCGACGAGTTCCGATAGATAGTAGAGGCCGGAAGCTATGAAGAGAGAAGCCGTGATGTTAGCGACTCAAGTTCCTGTTCCTGAAAGAGGAAGCCAATGAACAGTACCTATGGCTAATGTCAAGAAGCAGAAGCCCACAATGGAGCCGAGATAGCCGACTAGAGGTAAAACCCACATGATTGCAATAAACGAAATATGATTATGATTATGATGATGATCTCATCATTTGTATGGTCCTAGATATGGTATATGTATGGGGAATGAAGGTGATTGCTGTTTAAGAGTATAAACATGACGGCTTTTGCGATCGAACCTAGTTTCTTTTCTTTTGAAATTATGTACCAAGTAGCTGATCCCGACTAACCGACGCGACTTATGAAAGCGTGGCCTTCCAATTTAGAAAGAAACGGAAACGGTCATTCAATTTCCCCATCATTCTCATTGGTCACATCACAGATCCGTACTTTGGAACCAGATCACTTCACTTTATCAGAGTTGCCGAAGATTCACCGTATCACCCCTGGACGTGGACCTACCCCTAGTCCAAATCCAATGATAATCGATAAGGATGAATGCTCCACAGAAAAGTTCGAATCCATCAATGTCGCATTCACTGGAAGCAACCGATAAATTGATAAAATATGACCCGCTATCAAAAAACAGCACTCAACAGGCGCAAGTCGTACATCCATTTCCACTGAATCCCAGGTATTCTATGAGAACCATTAGATCTCATACCAATGCACATATCATAAGCAGGATTAGATCAATTAACTCGAGATCAACAGCATTTCAACATGTCGCGGCCAGAGGACACACTGTATGTGAATACCCCCCTTTACACTACACCCCACCAAAATGGAAGAATATCGTCACTCTAACTCCAGTCGCAATATCAAGGTCCGCCGACGTCCATTACAATGACTCCGAAGCGCGCAAATACACAACTTCCTCCCGTATACAAAACATCCAAGCTTCTATGACACATCGCGCCCTCGAGCTCCTCAACCTCTCATCGCCTTCTTTCATCCTCGATATCGGCTGTGGGAGCGGTCTGTCGGGCGAAATCCTTTCCTCGCTACCGCAAGATGAAGGCGGCCCGCATGTATGGGTAGGTATGGATGTGTCTGCCTCCATGTTAGACATTGCGCTACAACGAGACGTGGAAGGCGACTTGTTGCTGGCAGATATCGGACAAGGAGTGCCATTCCGAGCGGGAACATTCGATGCCGCCATCAGCATCAGCGCGATACAATGGCTATGCAACGCAGAGAGTAGCGATGTTTCGCCTGCGGGGCGACTATCGAGGTTTTTCAACGGTCTATACGCGAGCTTGAAGAGAGGCGGACGAGCCGTCTGCCAATTCTACCCCAAAAACGACGAGCAGAAGAAGATGATCACGACCGCGGCCGTGAAAGCGGGTTTCGGCGCTGGTCTACTCGAAGACGACCCGGAGACCAAGAACGTCAAGGTCTACCTAGTGCTCACGGTCGGCGGCGGAAATCTCGATGGGAACGGGGGCGACATCACCGGAGTGGTGAGGGGTATGGACGGCGTAAACGTGCTAGACGCGAGGCACGGCCACCAGAGCGGCAAGGGCGAGATAAAAAAGGGGAGCAAAGCTTGGATCGTCAAGAAAAAGGAGCAGATGGAACGGAAAGGAAAGGTTGTCAAGGCGACATCCAAGTACACGGGGCGCAAGAGACGCATTGCTTTCTAAACCTGGGTCGATATCCCTTCTACATTGCACGGCGCTACTGGAGTTCTAGGCTTTGGGATGAATCCAGAAGTAAATTCAATCTTCTAACATCCACCATGCCCCCCTTATTGATCTGGCTTTACTTATTAGCGCAGTCGACTCTATGACAATTGCTTCTTCATGGTAAGATATATCCTATCCCATATTGACTTTGAAGATTCTGTCTTGGCCATAGATTTGAATCCTTGTTCATATGCTTCCATCTCGGAGATGCAAGGTTCTATCGCTTCAAGCCTCCACGTCGTGATTCGCTTAGCTTCCCCACACGCTTTTTCGTACTCTGAATGGTGTTCCGCATATATCTTCTCCGCTTGGCTGAGTATCTCGTATCGACGGAGTAGCTTAAGACGCTCTTGTTGTAGAAATGGTAAGCGCCGGTCCGGCTTTACCCCTTTGAGCATGCAATCAATATACCAGGTATAGACGCCTTTGTGCCATGCTTTGAGGCTCATATGAGCTTTCGTATCTTTTATCGTCTGGCGATGTGATAACAATTTAGCTGGAATTGGGCTTATCGTGGGCAAAGTCAAGTCGTGTGCTGGTAGCCATTCGGGAGTGGTGGGGAAATGTCCCGGTATGTTTATCCAGTTGGAAGCTTTCGGAGAAGTTGAATTTGATGCAGCTAAAGCAGCGCGAATAATTCGATTCATTTTAGTTGCCATGATGCTCTAAACTCTTTAGAGTCAGGTAAATGGGAGCAAAATGGTGCCGAAAGGAGACAGATGTTACACGCTTTGAACTCCCATATTTTCTCGTCTATCCAAGCAGTATTTATGAAACAACCACTCAGGCACGTTCAGAGCTAAGCTCACATAGCTCGCACTTTACCCAGAGCCCCCGGCTTCACTAAGGTGATCTCAACAAACTTTATATTCCAATAAGCGCGACTAGTACATCCATGGCTTGCTATTTTAGATATTGAGTTGCATAGTCATTATTATTATGGCCAAGTGTATCTTTGAGATAAAAACCGAAACATAGGAATCTCTTATGGAGCTACCAAAAGCGTATATCATAGCTGAAACCCCACGAACACTGGGAAATATACTAACTTCTAACTAAGGACTACCCTAGGTAGGGTGAAGACAGAAAGCTTAGTTTTATATCTCTAACCCTTGGTACTTGATCTATATTCTGACAACACTCGCTAGTCAGACTTTTCCTTTATTAAGCTAAATTTCCTCTTACGTTCCTTCATATCAATTTTCTTTGTCATTGTTTCAACTCACATAGCTCTGGTTAGTTCTCGTGCCACCACGTAGAAACATGACAGTATCAGAAGTATAAGCCCAAACCACTTGTCTGATGAATATGTTGACTAATGGGTGCATGAACTAGATATTTTATATATTTAACTTCTCTTGTACTAGGTAAGTATCTAATAACAACCTTAATACCTACCAAGCAAAATCCATCTATAACTCGATCCCCGAGTAAACAAGCAGCAAGCAAAGTGGGCAAGCAAGACAAAAAAAATCATCATGAGTATTCTTAACTTCACGTTCTTTTCTCTCATCGCTCTATATGCATTGGTTGCCTACATGTATATGATTTTTCAAATTCTCCAGCTCCCTCCCCCCGTTGAATTAGTTGTGCTGCATTGCACCGATATCATTAGATGGAATGGATTTGGGTCACGCCTCTAGTGGTATTACATTGGTGGACTTATTACTGTTAACTATCTATCACGAGGCACGGTTGGAGGCAATCATGAGCAGGACATACTTTCGGATAGTACTCGTATGGGTTGTCCGTAGACTGAGATTTTTAATATCATAGGAAGCGGGTAACATAGGTTAAAATTCCGTAAAGCTATGATATCAAATCATGAAAAAATGAGCTCGATAATATTACTACAATCCATAACATAAAATCCCCCAGTATGGATGAAGTATTGCAGTGGATTAAGTGCAGAAATATAAATTGGCGTTAATTGCATCATGCCATATATGATATGATGTAGGTTAGCATCTATCTAGCTGCAACTAAATATGGAACCGTTTCCTTGTCGAAAGGCATAATATCAGTATTAATGGCCAGGTTCGATGTGAAGTGCATCTTCCTTCTCTTCAGCCTTATTAGGTATGTTGTGATAAGGCCCATTATTGTTGGTGCGATATTGTATTAATTACGTCTTTCTGCACGCGGGAATATGGCACAGTCCTACATAGTCTGCTTGGTATGCTCCACTGGAGAACAAGCGACTAAACTACAAATAGAAATAGAATGTAAAAGCCAAGTCTATAAAGTATGCCTGAGCCCGGAAAAGATTCTATTGCGACCTAGGTATTCAAGAAAGGGTGTATTATATCGCACGAAGTGAACCTAAGTCAATTAGTAATCATCACAATTACTACTTTCGGATATCGTTTGAGTCCTGGGCCAATCACATCATACTACAGTGGTCCGTGTTACACGAAGCCACAATTCGACCAATCAAGAGCACTTTAAACTGATAGGGGGATTACTCGCAAAACACTCAAGTATTGACGCCGTCGCTATCATATATAGGAGGTTATCGCCGATATCTAATATTCCATTGCCATCCCTATTAGCTTTGGGATTAAAAGTTCTACGCTGGTAGTATTCCTTACGGCACTACACATCAGTTTCTTTTCGAGATGGCAACACGAGAGAAGCCAATCATCCTTCTCCTCCACGGAGCGTGGCATATTCCACTGCACTATCGTTCTCTGATTGACCCTCTCCGGAGCCGCGGGTATACCGTTCTGGCGCCATATTTGGTCACGACCGGCTGTGATGACTCCATAGACGACAAATCGCACGTCGATGCTGCTTATCAAATCCGAGAGTATCTACTCCCACTTCTAGACCAGGGCCGCAAGATACTCGTGGTCGCGCATAGCTTCGCCGGGATTGTCGCGACGGGGGCTGCTGTTGGCCTGACGCTCGAGGACCGGGCGGCCCAGGGGCTCAAGGGTGGTATTATTGGCGTCGTGTACATAGCCTCTCTTGTTGAACCGGAGCACGGCCGCCCTGATCAACCAATACCTTTCCCGGCTGGTTGGACAGATGTAAGTGGAACATCCTCGTTTACTATCTCGCATATGCCTCTAGGGGAAGTGCCAGCATGGGTTTAGGATACCTCCTTTCTAGAGCCTAGAAAGAATCAGAATAATAAACAGCAGAAACTAGTCGAACTTCTTGGATCAAAGGAATTGGCAGGCTGATCTTTAATGTAGAAGAAAAAGCGGCCTATGCCCGATGATCTCGCACGGATGTTGATGTACCATGATGTCGAGGACTCACGACTGAATAGGGCTCTTCAGATGCTGGTATGGCAGAGCGAGACTACTTACGACACGGACAAACTGCACACAGCAGCTGAGATCCGGGCTCCCAAGACATATGTCGTGTGTAAACAGGATCAGATTGTCCCGCCTGAGAATCAGTACAAACGAGCTGCTGCTGCTGGTGCCACGCTTGTGGAGTTCGATTGTGCTCACAGCCCATTTTTGCTTGATAAGGAAACGGGATTGCTGATAGATATCATCACTAAGGCGGCTGAAAGTTGAATGACTCTGTTACGAACTTGTATCCTAGGGCTGGATATACAGGGTTGTTCGTGGGTTTTCTTGTGTTGTAACAGTGCTTGTAGGGACCGGATCAAAAGTTAATATGTTCGTAAGAGAGGCTTGGAGTCCTCTCTCTATCAGTTCGATGCAGTTGAAATAATAGACTTAGAATCTTTACAACACCGCGAGCAGACTTGATGACCACAAACACGGACAGAACGGATGACAACAAGGAAACGGGACGACTTACCTGTTTATCTTTAGGGACAAAGATCCTGAAATGATGATTTTGTTAACGTCCGAGGGACGTGAATACTATCTAGGTAGTAACTACATAGATAGTATCTACGCAGCGCGTGATCATAACGCATAGGACGTCTAGAGTATCCTCTTAAAGGACAGAGCTAGAGTTTCGCGTGACATAATGAAATTTTTCCTCCACTTCCTGCCGCCTTGCATTACTCTAGCCAAGGGCGCCAGCGCTTGGCTAGCCGATCTGGGACCAGGAAAAACCCCTACTCCGAACCCCCCTTCCAACGTTTCAGAACCACCCTTCAACGCCCGGCGGGGCCCTAAAGCGGGGTGAAAAAACCTGAGATCGGACCCTAGTTAAAAACCACAGCAGGATTCGAACCTACAGTCAAACCTGGCCATAACGAATTAATGAAAACACGGGTTTTGATTCGTTATGGCGAATATTCGTTATGCAAGGTATTCGCTATGGCCAGGTCTGACTGTACTCGCTTCGCGTAGTCGTACGCTAATGCGCGGTCAGGTGCTTTAACACCAACCGACGGGCGCCACCTCGGGAAGCCCAAGGAGTGGAACCAGCCACGGATAAACCTCGGCTGGATGTGTTTGATGTAAACACATCCACCACATCCACCACATCCAACACATCCAACACATCATGATAACCTCGGACATTAAGGAGAAGGAAGGGTATCTATATAAGCCACGATAGCATCCTATGTATCTAGTCATCCATTCAGCTCTCTAGTTATCAATCTAAGTCTATTATTTCAACTGCATCGAACTGATAGAGAGGACTCCAAGCCTCTCTTACGAACAGATTAACTTTTGATCCGGTCCCTACAAGCACTGTTACAACACAAGAAAACCCACGAACAACCCTGTATATCCAGCCCTAGGATACAAGTTCGTAACAGACTCTTCTATTACTAGGGCATATTTTGAGATATTGTATGATTTCACTTATCTCTTTTGGCTGTGTTCCTGTATCGAATCGAAAGATAAATTAGCAACTGTAGAAAAGTTTAATTATCCACCCACGTATACGAGCCAGGATGAATGAAATGTATGAAGAACAAACAATACGATAATTCAGTGATATTCCCACATGACAAGGGGCATGTATTAAACACAAAATAATAATAAAATGTCACTCGTGAACATTGGTGTGAGGGCTCATCTTCTTTCTGGTTAACGAGGCCCACATTGTTTTTAAGAATGTACATGTAGTTTATAATTATTATAAACCTAATACCTAGGTACTATTGGAATGTCTATTTTGTGTTGTCTTGGGAACCTGATATCTTCCAGTTGGTACCTAGGTATTGTAGCAGGTGCTGCATTTTCGTCTATACCTATAGTTAGGTAGGACTAATTATACACTGACTTAGTCGGCGTTGGATGTAGAACAGGTGAGGTATCTAACAAAACAATGCGGACAGCTCGTGATTTCCTTTTCTTTTTGATTTCATTCTCTTTCCAACTTCATAAACTCCACAAACCACGGAGTTTTTCTACATCCATCTTCTCATCACCCATCACCCATTACCCGTCACGCTAATCACTTGGGTAAGCCACTTGGATTCCTCACTCTCAGTTCTTTTTAGGGACTTGCTCACCTTGTTTAGTCGAGCATCTTCTTCCGGCAGTCCAGCTACTTGTTTAGCATTAGATCTCTGGTAAGTTAATATTTTCTCTTTTGTTTTTGTTTTTGTTTTTCTTTTTTCTTTTGCGTGTTCTTGCATGTACGTGGATTAGACGCGCATACGTGACACGGTGACACAATACTACCCCGAGTGCTGAAACTTTTATTTTATTTTTTTCACATCTTCTCATGTCTCCTTCCAACCTTCAAACTTTCCTCTTTTTTATTGCATCACATCTATAGTCAACTCACAGTTTATCCTATACCTAGGTAGGTATACTGGAGCACCTTCATCGCAGCTTCCATATTCCTATTCATACAGATCGATAAGTGATAAAGTTGTATTCGATAAAAAGATAAAAAAAAAGATCCTTGACCCGAATTTCTATAATATCTTAGATATTTTCATATACACAAATTCAAATACACACAAGATATGCGGTTTACTGATGCTTCTAATCTAAGTAGATCGTCAAGATGGCAGAACTTGCTATTGACCTTGTCAAGGGCCTCTTGGCTATGTCTGACGCCAAAGATGTTGAGAAGGACATGCTGCGCGGTTTCTTCGAGATTCACGTCCAGGGAGTGAGTGAAACCACTCTGGCAGCGCAAGTCTTGGAGCTCGTAAGTATTCACCTTTCCCATTTTATCATGTGTATCAAACACCCTCTAACTTCCTAAGATTCTCAATCATTTTGACTCCGACTCGTCCATTACCGATCTCCATCGTCTGGTCCTGAAGAACCTGGTTACCACTTTGAAAGAGAAGGACACCGGAAGCAATGACCACTCTGTCGCTGTGGATCAGTCAGCTGAGATGGTACAGGAAACTACTAGCAAGAGAGACTCTTCGCTTGTCGACGACAACCATGAGACGACCAATGGTACACCGGATTCTCACACTGCTGTGCAGGATAGCAAATCGTCATCTACGAAGGCCGGAGCTCTGACGCCCGGTAATCACCATCCTACTAGAAACCAGTGGATTGAAGCGAACCATCTAGCAGCACGTCAACGTTCTCAGGAGTATGATCGTCAGCATGCTTCTCAATCTCATCCCAAGTCCCCTGCATCTTCCCCACAGAATCGCAACAATGTTGTGGTAACTCGCGGGGGTCATAATCGTGTAGTCAACTGGGGTGGACGCAATCAGAACGGCATTACTAACGGCATTCACCAAGATGGCCATGCCGATGAGGCCGCTGCTCCAGACCGCAAGAACACCCAGACCCCTCCCGGCGGAGAGTGGGAGCAGGATCTGGAAGCTAGCAAGCTGAAGCCGTATTCCCCAACCCCCTCGGAATCGGTTTCCCAGATCAATCGTAAAGACCGCACTGGTCGGGAGGATGCTGAAAAGTTTCATCCTGTCAGCCATGCGAATGGATACATTTGGTAATCGGTACCTAGGTAGTCAAACGCAATAACCTCTCTACCCTTTGGTCAGTTGCAGTGGATAACGCTATTATGGAAAATAGGGCTTTTAGACCCTTACACTCAAATCGTGCACATCTTTGTAGTTAGGACAATACAAAATCGCCGATTGATAATTCATTTTGACATTCTTTCCATCTCATACTTCACTATCCTGTCATGCTCGTATAGAAATATCTGCACCCTTCAACCTTCAGTAGCAAGAAGCACGAACTTAATTACCTAGTCGAGTATACGGAGGTATCAAAGCTCGATGATTACAGTAAAATATTGATGGCATACAAATCAACACTTGCGACACAATTATTTGGCAAAGTTTGGAGTTGTGATATCATGTATTATACATGACTTTAAGAGTCAAAGTAGAATTTACCATGCTCCAAAAAGGGGAGATGCTCAAACGCCAGATCCATGTGGGTATATGCTAATACAAGAAGGCAAGACATACTCCTTGCGCATCCTATCATCCTCTATTTCGAATCAAATCCAAACCATCGCTTCAGCGCACTCTTGGCCGCGTCCACATCGGGCTTCTCCTCGGCAACCCAAGCGACAACGCCGTCAGGACGAATCAGAAGGGCAGAGAAGCCAAGCTGGTTCTCTGCCCCCATACCAATGTAGTCGACATTGCCCTCGTATTCCGCGGCGGCTTCCTTCAGCGCCGCGTCGGAGCCAAAGTCGAGAAGCAGCCCTCGCGCCTCCTCCATCTTGCTACCCAGCCTCGACCCGTCGTTTAGCTCGAAGTCCGGCGCGCTGCAGCCGACGAGCGGGTGCGCGTCGCCGAGCTCGTACCGCAGCGAGAGGCCCAAGATGCGGTCGATGAACAGGTTGGTCCCGTCGGTGGTGTCGAGCAGGTCGCGGATGAGCCTGCGGAGGGCGAAGCCGTACAGGTTCGGCTTCAGCGTCGAGACCTGCGCGCGGGTCCACTCGAGAACCCAGGCCCCGATCGGAAGCCGCTCTTTCTCGTACGTGTCGAGGAGGGTGAGATCCTTCGTGCCAGACTTCTCGGCCTTCACCGTGGCTGCCAGCTTCCACCCGAGGTTCATGGCATCCCCCAATCCAAGGTTGAGACCTTGTGCGCCGAGGGGGGAGTGGATGTGGGCGGCGTCGCCGGCTAGGAGGACACGGCCCTTGCGGTAGCTCGTCGCTTGCATGGATCGATCGGTGAAGGTAGATGCGCGGTGGATCTTCACAACCTTAACATCGGTGCCGGTCACGCGCGCTATGACATCGTTAAGGTGCTCCGGCGTGATCTCCTTCGTGCGATGGAACGCGCCGCCGTCGAAATCTAGGAAAAATGTGCTACCCGCGTGCCCGATGATATACATGCCTCCGCTGCAGGGTTGGAACCCCGGCTTTAGTTTTTCGATATGATCCAGGTCGGCGCAGACGGCGTAGCCGGTGCACTCCGGGTCCGTCCCGACGAATTCGAAACCCGCGGCCTTACGAACAGTGCTTCGACCCCCGTCGCATCCTACGAGCCACTTTGCTTCAAACGTCTCGCCTCCAGCTTCGACCGTCACGCTGTCGTCGTCCTGCGAGACTCCTGTAACCCCCTTACCTCTGAGAATCGTTGCTCCTAGGCTCTCAGCACGCTCCGATAGTGCCTTCTCTATACGCTCCAAAGTCGTGCCGCTGGGCATCAGAGCCGGCCCGGGGAGACGGTACTTGTAGCGGCTCATCTCTAGCTTATTGGCGTTTAGTAGCATGCCGGCGAAATGGCCGCCAAATTTGAACCCGGAATCCTTTTCGAATAACTTAGGTCGCTCTTTGGAAACGACCATGTCTAAAAAAACCAATCCGCGTCGGTAGAAAGATTCAATGGAAACGGTGTTAAGTCCTCGTAGGCCGAGAGGCTCGATCTTCCATGGCGACTCGGGGCTGGCCTCACGTTCTAACACGAGCACGGAAGCGCCTGCTTTCTGTAACTCGCAGGCTGTGAAGAGCCCGATAGGCCCTGCGCCAGCAATGATGACGTCGTGAGTGTTGGTCATGGTGGATGGTTGATGAGTGTATACTGCGGTAGTATGAATGGGTTTAATATGCCACGATGTCGTGTGTCTATAAAGATATGAGCGAGTTGTCAAGATCAGAGCGCACCACGATATTTATATTCGAAAAGAGTAGTTCTATTTCTGAAAATACATATATCCCGAGGCATCGTTCAGGGGTTTCGCGGCTCGTGGCTAGAGGCTCAGTTACATTGAATAGGCGGCTTTCGGACACTAATTTCGACCTCGAGGCCGGCAGGGTAGCATCTATAGCCGTAGTTGCAGTTCCTTGTGCATCCGACTCCGTAAAATCCCACCAGCTGAATGCAATGACTCAGACATGTGACACGCATTGTGACGCGTTGTGACCCAAAAAAGCTCTCGCTATGACTCACGACTCGTCCACAATCTCCATCCAAACTACTGCTTATAGTGAATGGGATACCAACCTTTGCATGTGAAACTTTAGCGACGGCGAAGATGGAGTCATTCTCATTACCTAGCCTGTTTTTGGCGACTATTCCTTCCGTGAGTCGTGGTTGCTATGGGGCAGCTACTTGAACCTGTTCACCCGAACCAAAGTCTTGTAAACAGATACTTCTACGCATGGGGATCTCAATGACAGCTAAGTAGTGAGTGCATCGTATTAAGCACCACAACATCCCTTTGCTCAGGTAAAACAAGTTTAAAAACTGGTTACTAAAATAGGAATAATTGGGATAAATATTCAGATTCCATATATGGTAATTAATTAGGTATTGTAAGTTAGCTATTATAAAAAATACCTGGGTATCAAGGCCATCCATGTGAGCTGAGAGAGCTGAAATAGGGGGTTGTTGTGGGTCTTTCGGTCTTTCGGCTTTCGGACCGCTGCCAAGGTCGAAATTCCGAGTATTAACGAGCGACATCTTCGGTCCCGGGCCCACTCTCGGTCCCGGCAAAGAGACGTTTAGAAAACTTCACGCGTCCGAGAAATGAGAGATGTCCCCGAAGCTTATTAGCTCTTGACTTATATATAATATATTCATTCATTCCTCAGTTATTAGTTCTGTTTGCGTCCACATCATTGATTATACTTGCTCGGTATAAATCGACAATCCAGTGCTTATGAAGTTCAGAACTTCTTTTGTTGCCTTGATTCCATAATCTTCCCAAACACATGCAGGTAGCAGATCAACAGCTCAGCCCAAGTTTAGTAATTGTTCAGGTTTAACAACGACCCCTGCAGCTTGAAATTCAGGAGATGGTAAGGTTACGGGTATTCCTTCATTCATGATTCAATCCACCTCTAAAATTATAAGCACATTCATCAATTACCAATCCATAAGCATATAACACCGCAATAAAGCCCATCCAATCGATTCTGATTAGCTGGCGGAACCCTAGGCCGAAATCCGAGACTATGCGGCGATTTTAGCGAAAATATGCACTTATTGTTATGCTGTTTCATAATTACAACCGATTCATTGAGTCGCAGAAGCTCGTTGAGAAAGAGCAGCAGAAGCAACTGAGGTAGAAGGCTGTTATTTCACGGTCCTTGTCCTGTAAAACACGACTACACAGGCAAATATTGTGAGGTATAAGCCCTGGTTGCATATGCGTAACTAGCGGCGTCGCCTTTTGCGTGCGACATATCCAACTGAGGGACCTGTTCTAGGGTGCTGTTACGGCATAACGGTATAATCATGTTCCGTCTTTTGCGGAGCGATAATATAAATTTTTGCGAGAAGATTTGACAGGAAAGACGTGTTGTAACCAGTAGCTTAAACCCTTTTCCCAATCGATACAATATGGGTCCGTTAACAACGTCGCTCCCGAGGGATTCGTTGGATTTCAGACGAATGCAATTCTAAGATTAGCATATATCAGATTGTACATGGTGTTTACCTAGTCATCAAGTCATCCACTGGTAGAAATAGGTAGCTAAAAGCTAAAGCTATAGCGTTAGTATTTTTAGTTATTTATTTAAAATTACCAAGAGAAAACTGCCTGGAACGATGCACATATCAAGAAGTCTTATTTAGCTAGCAACATGAAGTGATGCTATTTTATCAGCAAGGCATTCATAAATTGATGGAGATCTCTTGCAATACCTTTCATTAGATCCGGCGGGAAAAAAAAGGAAAGCTGTCCAGTTGCCATATTTATCGACATTGACGTCCTTGACCAAGAGAAAATCTCCTCCGGGGTTACCCCTTCCCTATTGCTAGTGTTAATATCGTGACGGGAAAGTGAGTGCAATGCAACTAGCTCTCTTTCGAAGTTCACAAAGTATTGATTCATTTCATGTCATATAAGTTACCTAAGTACATTTGGAACTTAAGGCAGATACCTTTAGCTGAACATTTCCAAAGGGAACTGGTAGTGATACAATGATAATATGGTAAAGCAGATGAATAGGGGTAAATGTCGTGACATCTTACGGCATACTCGACATAATGAAGTCGTCCCCAATCAAATCCACCAACGAACTCATACTTAAATTAGTGCCTCATGAGTTTGACTATAACTATATAGAAACTATATAGATACAAGATCAATATGAGCTTAATTCTCAGCCTAAAACCTTTACCCTTTTGAAAATAAGTTGTACTTTTGACATTGGCATTTAAACCCGCCTTCTTTTCATCTTACCTACATCCAACTATCATTGTCACCAGAAACCACAATACTGACTACTCTATCGTGTCCAAACATCTGCACCAAGATGTCATCGCCCTTGGATGGCCCACCGCCTCCCCGTCCTGTACTCGCTCACAGTCAACCCGATATGGTAAGCTCAACTCTAGTAATGACTTGATAACATGAACGATGCTTGCTAACACTAAATGGAACCAGGGACCGAGCATCGCGGCTCTGATTCGATGGATTGAGTATCTGACAGCCCAGGTTGTGTACTTCAATCACATGTTCGAAGTAACCGGACAGCAAACGTACCTCACTCAACGAGACGAGCATCTACGAGAGTGTTTCAACTTCCTACGCGCTCTCAACGCAACTGTTGACTACGTGCTACCCATCGCGACCATTCTCACTATTGTAGAGATTTATGGGGCACACCAGATATGAGGAAATCATAGGTGGCAAATTCGAACGGCGTGATGATGCCAAGAGGACCGGAATGAGATATTTGCAGCTATTGCATGGGACTCCGGCAGCCCCTAGCACTCCTATTAAAGCTATTACGACAGCATGATAGGAAACCACAACTAGAACCTTGTGAATAACCAATACACAACCCATCTATCGCGTCTTTCGAGAACGAATCTGATGTTCTTTTAGAGCTTGAATTCTTTTTTATTGATTGCCGTTATGTCCTTGTCTAGTAAACCAATGCGTTCAATTTATTCCCCATGATCCTTTATATCTCCCGTGCTTCCTCCTTGCATTCCTCGGTTTCCTCCCCCTGTATTCATTTTTCCTTCAGTGGTTTCTAGAGTTGGTAGGCCAGCAGGTGGCCTCTCTATATGGGGTGCCCACGCACGTAAGTCGAAGAAAGGGGATTGAACCCAGAAGCACCTGCTGTCTTTTATCAGATCACCAGTCAGCAGTAGTCTATTCGGGAGCTACTGTCCGAGTGTCCATATGAACGAAATAATTATTAATTAATGACCAGGTAATAATGTGTAACGAATGAGGTTAAACTTACCAGGAGAAATAGTTTAAAAAAATGATAATAAAGGCTGTAAGTGTAGGATTGACAAGGGAGTAATCTATTACTATTAGATTAGGTGTAAGGTTGGCATTGCTATGGATGATGTTGTTCTTGTTCTTGTTCTTGTTCTTGTTCTTGTTCTTGGTCAGGTCGAACGAGAGACAGCTAACTACTTATAAGGAAACTGGGTTTGCCCTGATTGCCTTGTTGACTATATTCCAACAGTAAGCGACCACGATATCAACGACTAAGGTTTTTGCTTGGATCGTTAAAAGATCTGTTAAAGATTGCAAGCCATGGTCGATGAATCACGGGCACGGAACCGCCGATCCGGGCACACCTGGGACAACAACTAAATTTTAAGTGTTATCCGAGTGTACGTATAAGTGATTATCACAAAAGAATGTGAGGTCTAGCTAGTGTACTATTTATACAAAAGATTAAGTGGATAATCCCTGATCAGGCTAGAATCCCATTTACGATATGTAACAAGATCAATTCAAGTACTCGCCCGAGATTAAATCCCGGGCGAGTATTAAAAGATGAATGAAGCCAAAAAAAAAAACGTAGATTTGGTTCAATTGATGAGAAATTTCGAAGTTTCTATTTGGTATTAATACCTATACGGTATTAATACGATTTCTTGGTGGGTATGTAGGTATTTTAAAGGGTGTATAGTATTATACCGTATAAAAGTCCACTACCTATACGGTATAGTTTAGTGCCCTAAGTCCATGAGATCGCGAGGTTTTTGCTGGGTAGTCACTAATTAATAAGTCTTGGTTAGGAATCAGTCAATCCTCATCGTAATAGGTCAGTTGTTAAAGATTCCGTAAGCCTGTAAACACACCACGTCAAGGTGCTTAGTGTTGTGTGATAATGGGGGCCAGCGTACCGCCCATTATCGTGAGAGTTGGCATGATATGATTCAGTTCGCGAGGTGTTCTTCGCTCTGGATACTACCCTGAGGTCTTCTTGCAGCGCCCTTAAAGCTCCAGCAGGTTCCCCATGTTATCCGCAGTATAACATCCAAGGCCTCACCCAGGTAGGATCAGATTTCTCACAGATTTTACGTTTCTAACTAATATGCCCAGACCTACGCCCGCGAACAGCTGAATCAGCAAAATTTACTATTGACATTCGAGCCCTCTATGGACCCCGTGCTGTTCATGGAGAGGACGCGCGACTTCTTCGAGGACCAAGTCGACGCTAACCTCTTCAAGCGCCTCTACGGCGAGAGTCATTGTGAAGTGATCGACGTTGACTTGGTCTTCAATTTAACCAAGAGCGGCAGACTGGCGCGTTGGTACCTCAAGCAGGTCATTGCGAACCTATGCAGGCGAACTTTGCTTCTGGTGGAGAGCGAGCTTGAGCTCAACAAGACCGTATGTTGATTCCCACAATCCAGCTTATAAGGCACCTAGCTAATTGTGGTTACATAGACCGGCCTGGATGGAAGCCAGCTCTACTGGGAGTCTCTGTTACCGAGCGATACACCGTTCGTATTTGACGATGGTCGCCGTCAGGATCTTGCGGACTTCTTCAAACTCATACCCACGAACTATGCATTCAAGGAGGTGGAGCTGTATCAATTCCCATGGCGCCAATACAGTAACGACAAGAAGAGGAAAGCCGCGGAGTCTGTCGAAGGTACCGAGTAAAACGTCTCCGAGTGGTCCTGGATATCTACATCAGCAGCCCCCTCCTGCAGGTCCTCCTTTCGGTCGTCCTGACCAGCCTCAACTTGGATTTGAGTCTCAAGTTCATTCTTCTGACGATGACGGGGACGACGATGAGTATGAGAGTGATGATGACGAGTATTCAGACAAGAGTCGGGAGAGCTCGCGAAGCCCAACAACTATGCACTTGGAGGCAATGGCCCTCAGCCGGGCGAGCTATCACTGAGCAGGCTTTACCATCGATCGATCAATCGGCGATCAATCGTCGACCAATCGACTCGATCATCGATCATATCGATCAGGCAAGCAGTGGCGATCG
>MU388372.1:0-67849 GCA_022578535.1 Jackrogersella minutella
GGGGTTATTCTCATGTATGATTGGTTAAAAATAGTTAAAAATAATTGTGGCTGGAGAGGTACAAAGAAGAATTCTGGTCTGAGCGTCTGAGATAAGTATTGCCCTGGGTTGTAAACCCTGATTGTACGGAGCTAAGCTCACAGTTTGACTAAAACCAGCCGCAGAGCTCCCTTATCTCTTATCCGGATGCACGTGACCACACTAAGCCATAACTGCTTACAATACATAGTTAGAAAAGTTGTAAAAGAGGGATATAAGTCATGTAGGTATTCAATTGAAAGTACTTAAGCATGCATATTAATGCACATATCAAATCCAATGTATTTGGTGATGATGATTTAATGCTGAAAGGTACCTAGGTACCTAGGTATTCTTGGAATGCGAGAAGATAGCAGATTAGATAACGAGACCTCGTGTGAATCCATAAGTCATGTGACAAGGCTAAACCTTAATACCTAATTGATTCCTTAATGCTAGGCAGGCAGGCAGGCAGCACAGCTTTGGGGCACGCAATAGCATCAAGTACAGCATACCTTCCATATACCAAACCTTAATAATACGTTAACACTTTTGACACGGCTAACTTCGGTTTGTAAAGACCACCTGAGATGCAAGGTACACCTGGGCAGCAAAAGGTACTTGCACATACCTAAACTTTATTCTCAGTCTTACAAACGTCAAACCTTGTCTTTCTCTCTTCTTCACAATTGTACTTAATACTGCATCTTACATCGTCAAGTACAAGGTGAAAACCTCCAGCTTAAGTAATCAGCTCTTCTTCGCCAAGCTGGTCACACGATCCATCAAATCTCATCTCGCATCTTTCTTCTCTAACATCTATTGAACAAATCAATTGTAAGTCTACTTACTAACTTACCTACTAGGCACACTCACTACCTAGGTACCCTTCGTCTCCGTCTCCGTCTCCGTCTTCGTCTTCCCTTTACATCATCACCCCTTTCACCTGACACCTATCTTCCATTGTCCTCTTGCCATTCTGGTATCGTCGGTCCGACAATCTCTATCACCAGTTGACATTTCTCTTTAGGTACCATCCATCCACGGTATACCTAGGTAGGTACCCTATTCAATCCTAACCTTTCCTGACCTATCATATCCTACCCTATCCAACCCTATCCAACCTTATCCAACTCTATCCTTACCTACCAATGTACCTAGGTACCTATCCACTTGTACTATTAACCACTTTGATTCGTCGCCTTCTCAATCTTTTTTTTCTTCTTCCCCACATCTACTCCCCCGAACCTACTAGGTAGGTATGCATTCAACCTAAACCTCAACTCACTTCTATCGCTGTCTCCCAATTCTCAACTCCTAATTCCTAATTCCTCACATACCCACGAACTCATTAGGTATTTGTAGATGCTGACGTAAGTTGCGCATCTTTAAACAGCCCAATACTAGAGAAAGGACGTTGCGTCTCCGTTTGTATGAGCTGCGGCCGAACCAAATAGAAGCAAACATACCAAACCATACTCCGTCGTGCCTTGATTCACGCATCTATCGATATTAATATCTAGGTGGCTTCCTGCCGCGAACCCAGCAGGACCCGGATAGGAAACATCGACAACCTAGTCTCCCTTACCTACCGTAGATCGCCCGCTCGTACTTCCTATTGTTGCGATCAGTTCAGCGCGGATCCAAGCTTCCCTCGATCCACCATCTACATACCATCGAGCCGGTCCGAAACTTGTCCTTCCATCTCCAGGGCTTCCATGCCTCACGACATAGCCTTCGATCCCCATGCATGGATATTCACAGAGCTAGAGGCCACTCGTTTAGTCTGAAAAATCAGTTGTTAAAAGGTGGTTCTGCATAGCCCGTTGTGATTCCCCTCACTCGGCGCAACAGAGCTATTACTTAGCAATTCCATGGCACACAATATTCCGTATTTACAGCGTACCCTCCTCGACATCTCACACCTCGAAATCGATCCGACTACAAACATTGTCAACATCAACACCCAAATTCTCTGTCAATAATACAACTAAAAACATCCCAATCGCGTAACATATAATCCATCCAACTCTGATCAACCTGTTCCCACAATACTACCAACAGATCACGCCAATAGGATACCTCCCTTCCAGTATATCCTCCATATTCTGTGCCAACTTATTCCTTGCCCAGCATGTATGGGCCCAACCATCAGCAGGCGCACAACTCGCGCCTCAATGGGGTTCCCGGTGGTCGCGGTATGGCCCCTCAGGTCATGTACAATTTTGTCCAACAACAGGGTGTTCATCAACATCACACTCACCCTCAGCAACACCATCAATCTCTGCCCCAAGAGCATGCTCCTCATACTGGCACAACGGGTACTATAGCCCACTCCACCTTCTCCTCGGGTCTTATGTCGAACGTGACACCCTTTACTCCAAGTAGCCACCAGAATGGCAATGCCCCAGGTTCTCGTGGTGGTCAATCTCAGCAGTACAGCGAGCATTGGAACGAGCAGCTGAAGTCGTTCAAAGAATCTGAACGAGCCCATCAGACTATGACTGAGCAGCACCAACCTCACTACTTTGCTCGGCTTAGAGCAAGCGAGAACAAAGGTATTGGCCCTGCCCCCAATGCGAACTCGGCCGAGGCTGCTGTCGACGGAGAACTGGAGGATAGGGGCCGACCCGTTAATGTCGATAAGGCCCTCGATCGCCAAGATTGGCTGAATTTGGACTTCAGTGGCCAAGGGTTGAAGAATATCTCTATTATGTTATTCGACCACTATGCGTTCCTCACCGAACTTTACCTTGCCTCCAACAGCCTGACGCGACTACCTCGGGAAATTGGACAACTTCGATCGTTGCGATACCTCGATGTGTCGCACAATCAACTAACTACTCTGCCGCCCGAGCTGGGAATGTGTACTCCCCTGCGCCAACTTCTCCTATATAACAATCTCATCTCAACGATTCCTCCTGAACTGGGAGCTTTGCATTTCCTTGAGTTACTTGGCATCCAGGGAAATCCCCTCGAGCATGACCAGAAGCAGAAGCTGGTTGAGGACGGCACTAAGGCCTTAATTGCTCACCTCAAGGAGCAAGCACCTGGTATGTGATGCACACAAACTATTTTTACCATTGGAAACCGTACACTGACTTCGTCGATAGTGCCCATACCCCCGAACCCCCGCATGCCTATCACGGTGCAGGAAGACGTTGGTTCGGATAAGGAACATGTCCGGGTGATGTCATGGAACACCCTTTGTGACAAGTATGCCACCAGCACCCAGTATGGTTATACTCCCGCCAGTGCCTTATCCTGGGAGTATCGCAAAGAGAGCATCATGCGGGAGTTTCGAGAAAGAGAAGCCGATATTCTCTGTTTGCAGGAGACCGCCATGGATGCATTCCAGAACTTCTTTTCTCCAGAACTCGCCAAGCTTGGGTATAAGGGCGTGTTCTACGCCAAGACTCGGATACAGCACTTGACCGGCAAGGATCAACAGTCCGTCGACGGCTGCTCTATCTTTTACAAGAGCAACAAGTACCTTATGCTGGACAAACAATTAGTCGACTTCAGACAGACGGCAATCAACCGACCTGATATGAAATCAGCCGATGATGTCTTCAATCGTGTCATGCCGAAAGACACGATCGCCGTATATTGCTTCTTCGAGTCTCGACTGACCGGCAACCGTTTCATTGTCGTGAATGCCCATCTGTGCTGGGAATCATATTTGGCGGACGTGAAGGCTGTGCAAACAGGAATCCTGATGGAGCTTGTCACTAAGCAGTCAGAGAGATATACGCGACGGGGTCCGGTATCGATCGACGAGAAACGACTGGGCAAGTCCACGCCGGCAGAAGGAGATTCGGAGGCCGACGAGGATGAAGACAGCCAAGAACCCGCACCCAGCCAGGAATATCGCAACAATACAGACATCCCTCTACTGGTCTGTGGCGATTACAACTCGATGGCCGATAGTTCCGTATATGAGCTGCTAGAGAAGGGTCGGATAGCGCCCGACCACCCTGATCTGGTGGGCCATTCATATGGTAACTTTACGCGGGATGGCATCGAGCATCCCTTCAGCCTGCGTAACGCATACGCCCATCTGTTCGGGACACCTGATGAGTTGACGTTCACGAATTACACCCCAACGTTCTCCGGTGTTATCGACTACATCTGGTACAGTACCAACACCCTGGATGTTGTCGAGTTGCTAGGACCCCCCGATTACGAATACCTGAAGCGGGTTCCCGGTTTCCCGAACTACCATTTCCCTGCCGATCACATTCAGATCATGGGAGATTTCGTCTTCAAGTCTCGGAAGGATAAGAAGCTTGCCGCTGACCAAGATAAGATCGGCAGTGGTTCTTCTAGAAACTGAACCACGACCTAGATCGACGAACGCTCTCGGCAGGGGGGATTTGGGCTATTGCGTCTCCTAAGGCCTTGATTGCCAACTTCCATCAACCCATACTGGTAACGATAGGGATGCCTTTTGATGATCTTATTTCAGAGGGCTTTGGGAGGAATAAAGGGGCATGCACGCATGGAGGGATGATGAGAAATTCAGTTCATGTTTTCTCATACTCGTGGGGATGGTGTTTGGCGGCGTGAAACTGGTTGGACATCTCGGAAAGGGGTGGTCTATAAGATACGTGGAGTGATGATGGTTGTTTTTTTTCTTCGCTATTTGATCTCTCCATTACCAGTTTCACTATTTTGGCGTTTATCGTGTACCTTAGCTTCCACGAATCAAGGATGCAGGCTGCGAGTATGCAGCTTGGCTTCTAACACGCATACAATGATACCATGCTATGATGTGCTATAAGTGCTCGACGAGGTCTCAAGTTATTATTCCGCTCGGAGATCGTTTAGGTAGTTCGCGCGGCAACAATTCCACGTATTTTTCTGCATTATGGCCCTTTTCGGGATGTAGGTATAGCATGGATGTGATTAATTCCACTTCCGCCTAGTTAAGGGGAATATGTGTTATAACAGACGAGAGCTGGTTTATTTATGATAGCCCCTTACATGAAAAAGGGGGCTAGCTTTGGAGGCTAATACACAGAGTTTACTTTCTAGACACAGGTCCGAAGAATCGGAATTCCTACCTTAGGTACATACAGGTACGTAATGTACCTACCCAGTCTAATACGACTAGAAGGTACATGTGTGCCTAAAGGTTCGATGCGGTGTTGTCGGGTACAACCAGTCATTATATAGGTTGAACATAAGGTTTACTAGTTCATTCCGCAACGGAAGGCTAGCCAACGTGGATCCCATGCGAGGTACCTTTAAATACGTATACCCCTTTTCAATTTTTGGAAGATACCATTGCACGTCTTGCTTAGTGATGATCTCTAGAAGCTAATATAGGTTTTACAGTGTGGTGTAAGCACCTTGAATAACGAGGACCATGGGTGCTTAGGTAATGGATAATGTATACCTAGGTATTTGTATATGTTATGTGTAATGTATGTGTATATGGAAAAGTGATATAGAGAAATCAGGGGTATAAAAGTTATTCTATGAAATAGGTATCGAAGTTGGGTTTTATATTTTTATATACCTCTGTGATTACCTAGGTACTTGGGCAGCTATCTGTGAGGTAGGCTGGTAGGTATGTAGGTACGTTATGTCTTCGCCACCCTTGTTGTATTCATCAGTCTTGTAACTTGAACATTATCTCTTTACTTTTTAACCAGGCTAGGTCGGCACCTGTACTATAGCCTCCACTGAGACTATGACAGCCCCGATTTAATTACTTGCTAGCCTTCCCATTGATGTCATCAACTTCTGTATCAATTTCAGTTGAAGGTAGCTTATTGGATTAATACATAGCAGGGGAAAAGGGGCCCTCGAAGTCACGTGGATGGAAGGTAAGCGACATGTCAGCAACGACCTTAGGACCTCAGACGCCGAAAGAACAGGGCTCTTATGATCAAAATTTGGGCAGCAGCAGGAGAGCCAGTCAGTATCTTGCTGGTTTCCTCATTCTTGCGGCCTAAACTTCAGGCCTCGAAGTTCACAGAATGCCCAAGCATATAAAGTCAGATACGCCTAAATTTATCTCATTACTTAGACTTTGAATATTAATGAACTTACCTGTTATTACTTCCTTCTTAATTACAAATGGCGAATGTCAATTCCAAGAGTAAACGTTTGCCAGAGCTCGCGGCCAATGAGCTTGCGGCAGTCTCCGAATGGCTTCAAAGCGACAAGGCCGATTTTCAGACTGTTAACCAGATCAACATTTGCGGAAACCCCGAAGGTCTTGCAGTCGCTACAGCGGATCTTCTAAAACAGTTCGCGGCAGAGGTCAAAGTATAGTTATCAACATTACTTTAGTCGTTGTATGTCTGAAAAAGGCTGACTAAATACGATATATACCAGTTGCTGCGTCTTTCAGATCTCGTTAGTACGGTGATTTCTCGGAACATGGCGGTTTATAAGTTTCTCCGTACCGTTTGAAATGGTCTACCGATCTGGCAGTCCCCTCGTAAGGACAAGGATCCAAAAAGATCTGGATCTGGAAAGTAATTATGTACGCAATTAGTGTCGGGATTAATCATGATTATATGTACAATACAAGTACATGTACATGGTAGTAATTGTAATTTATAGCGCAAAAGATCCGCTAAATAGAGCTCCGGGTAACGCTAGGAACCCCCCCACATACTTTGTCGGGACAGGCAGGGCTGGCCGTAGGGCTGGCTGGAGGGGCGAGACATATCTTCTTGTCTTTGTTGTGTTTTCTCGGTATATTGTGTCCTGCATATCTTGTATCTCTGGTAATCCTCGAGAAGAACTCTGTGCAGAAGTTGACTCTCTCAGCGTGCTAATCACAAGAAGAAGTGTCGTCTTGTCGTGTTCTAAGGATTCAAAGCCCTGTAAGATCTTTGACTCAACTGTTCTAGCCGACAATGCCCTATTTAGCTTAATGAAGAGTTGTTGATTAGGCACCGGCATGTACCGGCCACAGAGATTAGTTAGAGTAGCTATTTTAAAGTCTATCGATTCAATGATACCCTTGACCTGACACGTCTGTAGATTCGAGTGATGGCGAATGTAAGATAATATGTTATGTAGTGCAGCCAGCTCGGTGTGCCAGCCCCGATGTCTAGCTGGTGCATGTCTTAGGTAATCTCGGAG
Source organism: Jackrogersella minutella (assembly GCA_022578535.1). Taxonomy (NCBI): domain Eukaryota; kingdom Fungi; phylum Ascomycota; class Sordariomycetes; order Xylariales; family Hypoxylaceae; genus Jackrogersella; species Jackrogersella minutella. Next base: position 7,126 of record MU388372.1, read on the forward strand.
CTGAGCGATCGAATCGAGAATTTTGATTGCTGTTCCAATGAGCTGACCGCAAGCCGCAACAGTACCGAGCACCTCCATGACACTGAAAAAAGGTGTTTGTTATATTTCTGTTAATTTAAAAAGGTAAAAGAATAGAACATCTGGAAAGGCTGCCCTTACCATCCCACGAAAACTCGTCTTACATTTAATCGCCATTCTTAAGCTGACGAAGAATCTGAATCTGCCCAGTTGAATGCACAACTGCCTAAATGTCCGATTAGGCAACTAGAGGTGCCTTGATTTCGTTACATTGGCCTGTGGCCTACCATTAACAGCAGCGCACCACTTTCTCATGTCGTGACCGTGCTGCGCATATCTCCTTTCTTACGAGTCATGCATAAGGATTAATCCTGACCAATTGTCATATCAAGAACTGTTGTTAATCTATGCAAGATGATGCCAAAATATGTGAGGCATACCATGAGGTGCCTAACAAGGCACCTTAGTTATAAGAACAAATTTCCGCACGTGAACTTTTTGACAACATTCAGAGTATCATGATTGAATTTTGGGTTTATTTAAGTGTTTCTATGCTTCCTTGCAGACCCGTTACATTAAAAAAGGTAGTGTCCGTGATCTCGAGTGCACTTTTCATATTGGGGTGTACGTTTTTAGCACCTTTATTGAGTGATGTGCGTTTTCATACTGGGTTGTCGACCCTTTTCCTCGTCATCTTATATATTGCTGCTTATTCGGATTCCCTATTGGACCTTATAATAAAGAAACTAGTTATCTTGACGGAGTGAATTTCTCCATAATTTGCGGCCTTAGTTAATACATAAAACGGTTTTGATCTACATAACAAAACCTGACATGCTGCGTCTACAAGCAATGCTAGTAGCAAGCTGAAAGGCACATATTAACCTCATTTTTCATCCAAGGTCCATCTAACAAGACCAGTCAGCTATTCGCGTCATGGGAGGCAGCCCTGAGGCTGAGCTAATTGTCCCGCTTTTGTGGTGATCGATATATGTAAACAGTATAGTTGGTTCCACACGTGTCTAAGTCCTTGGGTCACCATTTTTTGCCTAGTACTCGTTGTAGATGTCACTTCCAATATATATGGTATATCAAACCTACACCCTACGCTACTCATGAGAATCTCGGGAGTTCTTAATGTTCATATCGGCTGTATCGTATATTCATAATTACCATGGCTCTCCCGGAGAGTAGTGACAGTCTTGATCATCAAGTGTCTGGTTATGGCCCTGAAGCGGCGGATACTGAAAACTGCATCGTCCCCCATCACAAAAGAAGCCCAATCATTTGGGATCAGGGAAAGGCCACGTACGAACCTTTCATCACTGCCCGTGTTTCGACCATTCGACGAGCCCAAGAGATGGGATGCGAAACATGCTCATTACTATGCGAGGCAATGGCCGCAGAAAAGAGCATCCCAATAACCCAATTGACCGGTGTGGTGGAGTTCAAGCCTACGCTATTCGAAATAGACTAGCGTTTTCCTCTGCCTGATCAGGAAGACGCATCTGAGACTGTCGACCTTTCGAAATTTTATGCTATAGAGGGAAATTTCGAGCGCATTATACTGAAACTATTTTTTACTTCGGGTATGTTGAATACGTATTATGTGGAAGGGTTTAGTTATTGTACTGCTTACACAAAATCGTGGTTAGAATTTCCTTGCCATCCAGATCGGATTGATGAGTGCCGTTTCGGAAAACACCATTTGCTCCCTGCACGAACGGACTCTGAAGACACCTTTGCTCAAGTACAAGAATGGCTGAAGGAATGTACATCAACGCACAGTATGTGTGATTTCGGTGCTGATGCTGAGCTGCCTACGCGACTTCTGGACCTTAGCGACGGGGGTTCAGCAGGAATAGTAAAACTAACAGAGGTCAAAGATGCACCCATGAAAACTGGAAAATACGCATGCCTAAGCCATTGTTGGGGTGGGGAAATCATCGAGAATGCCGTCACCACAAAACAGTCTTTGAACAGGAAAAAACAAGGTATTTCTGTCGAAAGCTTACCTCAAACGTTTCAAGACGCAATAAAAGTCACAAGGAAACTAGCTATTCGATATTTATGGATCGATTCTATGTGTATCCTGCAAGACAACGACGACCAGTCCGACTGGGACCAGGAGTCAAGGAAAATGGCAAGTATATACAAAAACGCACTCATTACAATCGCGGCAACATGCTCCGGGAATAGTAACGACGGTTTTATCCACTCTTCCGATCGAGCCTGTCCTCACCCCCTGAAGTACCGAACAGCAACCGGTCAGCCGGTTGATTTCTACGTTAGTCGGAAGCTACTTCATCACGAATATTCTTTTGAAGGATCGTTCCATCCTCTACTGAAGCGCGCCTGGGCGTACCAAGAGCGTTTACTCTCGCCTCGATACTTACACTTCACGTTTGGAGAAGTTGTTTGGGAGTGTGGCGAGCTCATCGCCTGTCAGTGTTCTAAGGATGTGTGCTATCAGTATCAAGGTACCGTGACTGGGGGTGAGTATAAGCGTCGGTACACAAAAGCCATGAAATCAGGAGATATCACCGAATTACAGAAGTGTTGGAAATCCGTTCTTGGAGACTATTCATACCAAGTATTATCTTTCGAGAAAGATCGTCTACGCGCGATCGCTGGTATCGTGAACCAGCTCTCGGCAGTTGAGCGCGAGTGTGATCCTGGAAAATCTGTCATGGGCCGTTACATAGAAGGACTTTGGGAAGACACGCTATGTGAAGATTTATGTTGGTCTGTGTCCCCTCAGCACGACCACTACGAAGCTCGTCGGTCAGATTGGAGAGAATGGAAGGCTCCAACATGGTCATGGGCAGCCGTCCAAGATCCTTTTTGTTCTATCAGCGGAGGTCATCTTGGTAACCTCAACGCCGTGAAGTGGGCCAAGATTGTCGAAGTTGGACATGTTGATCATCCTCAGGCATGTCAAGAGCAAGTCCAGTACAATTGTATCCGCCTCGAGCTGCCGACATACGAGATGACGCTCGTCAAGACAGAAGACAGATCCCCATTGAGGATTAATGATAAATTTCGGGATTTTGGACGGTGGGACCTGGAAGCAAATGGAAAGCGCCTGGAGACGTTTTCGTCGCCTATCTACCCAGACTACGATTATACATTGCCTGGTGCAGATCAGATCACTGCCGGTAGCACGGTCATCTGCGGTCTACTTATAAAAACCACATTTGAAAGAGTTACATTCTCCATGGGCTTGCTATTAATGCCCGTGGACGCAGAAAATAGATTGTACAAGCGTATCGGATGTTTTGATATTAAGTCATCGATTTTGAGTGCCTTGGACTCTAGTATCAAAAAGAAAATAGTCATTTCCCTGATCTAGCGGACTAGATTGATATTGACACCGATATCATGATATGCCCGACTTGTTCTCTTCAAATATAAACTTATAGAAATCATGGTATTTAGAACTATCTTCAAGTACCCCTTTTAGAAACTACAAATAAGTGATACTGAACGCAACGCGTTAAATTACCATATAGAAATATCACAATAGGCCCAAATATGGATTAAACTCTTGTCTTCTAATGAACCAAATAATACGTAATACTTGTCAGAGGTCTAGTCTCTTGTGTAGGTGCCTACCTCGGGAAGGGATACACTTAAGGGGGGTACGCCTAAGGGAATGGATATCCATTATCTGGATACGCCTAAAAGGAATATATCTAGAGGGAATATATTTAAAACATTACAGATAAAGCAAGCTTTTATAGGTATTTATATTACAATTTAATGCAGTTAGGCTTGGAATCCCTCGCGTGATAATATAGTTATACCCCTAATCATATGGTCCGCATTGCGATAGGCAATACTAGATCTTGGGCGGCTTATTTAACATAAGGATGAGCATTTGTCAACTATTTTACGATTTAAATACTAGTAGTCTTGGGTTTATATGATTTCCATCTATTTGAAGTTTCAAGCTACGGATATCCGAATGTCCTGTTATGTACGTCTACACGACTATTCAGCATTAATTCACCGGTCAAAATCCAAAACCAGGCGCCATTAACGACAGTGTATCCCCCAGGCCTTCCTGCACTCAATTCCTATAAATTTCTTCGACTTGCACATCTAGGTACCAAAATCAAAGCACCTATTCAAAGTACCTAGGCTACATTTAGGGTGGACCCTCAAATGGTGGACCTCCAAATGGTGGCCCGCCATATGGCGGTCCGCGAGGTGGTGCGGAAGGTAGCGGCTCCGAAGGCGCAGGTGAACTCGATGGCTCAGGTGGTCCTGGAGGTTCAACCCGATCCACCCTGTAAGCAATCCATCCTGTAGCGTAACTGCTGCAGACGATTGGGGAATTGTCCTGAATTATGCTCCCCTGAATGACAGTCCCGTTATCTTGACAATTGGTTTCGTCGTGGGCGCGGACTAAGATAGATAATAGTAAGTAATGCTGATCATCCGTCATAACGTCATAAGAGTAATTGAAGATGGACTTCAAGGGGGAAATACTCACAGACCCATCCGTCGGTGATGTGGACGTATAGAGAGCTGAAAAGTTCTGGCCAAACGTTACAGACTCCAGTCATGGACTGTGTAAACGTGCCGACTCCTTGATTGTCGGCCGAGCAGCCGGGCTGACCGAATGTCCTGAGATCTCCCACATAAGGATCTATTCGCGGGACGACCAAGGCCTGAGAATCAGATGCGAGGGCGATGAGTCCGATGAGAGTCGATGTAGGATGCATTGTCGAGAGTTAATATCAGATACTCCCAGCTTCTACGATTTCTAGCCTGCCGCAATAGAAGCGAACATAGAGCGAGGGCGGGGATAGTCCGTTGTAGTCTTATAAATAGCCAATGCTTTCGTTGCGACGTTTGGATGTCGTCTAAATTGGCCGAGAGTGTACGTTCCTATAAATGGCTCAAATTTTAAATAATTTCAAGACCTTTTCCAATCCGCGAGGGGAAGCTGGAAAAACATGCGTCCCCAGGCTTGTGGGTAATCTAGACCCGAGAAGAGAATGGTGAGTCCGGCGGTCGTTGCGCCATGTCAACCTTATTCCGATATACGGGTAATATATGCGATATGAGAGAAGGTCGGTGATGACCGTCGAGGCTCATAATGCCGTCACACTCGAGGAGGTAATATGGATACTCGTGCCTAGTATGAGATTCTATCGGTGAAACCGAACACATCAGGGAATTATAGAGCTTGGCGGCATTTTCTACGGAAAGCTGCTTATAGATCACAAGGCCCAGATTCTTCTATGCGGGTTGCCGTACGATCTCGTAATGGGAAAACTGCTATATATATTCTGAGGCGGTAAAGATTGACAAGCTCGACCTGGAAAATATTACCTACCACATTACCTACGTGTAGGTAATTCGTATCTCTAAAATAATTACCTAGGTACCTAGGTAGAAACCACAGCTCAGCTAACTCGATAGAAACGAAAATCAGGCGTGATTTACTCACTTATTACGTCGTGTACATATAGAAAAGTGATCCTATCATATTTTCTATGAAGCTATTGAAACATGACTCAAGCTCTGATGTCAACCTGCACAGCACGATAAAGAAAATCGGGACTTGGTTGGGCCGGATAACGTTTAATAATTGTATTTGATATGTGACCTTATGTAGGTAGTCGATCCTAAACTTCAACGGTTAATAGACATCCATGGATATTGGTAAGATATATGCGTGAAAGTGATGATGAGTTTTAGTTCCAGATCGTTATGATGTGTGTTTGGGTCGAAGATAGATATATGAGAAAAACCCTGCTTTAATTCATCATATTTATCGCATGCACTTGATTGAGAATTTTAGTCAACAAGGAATGCTTCCATCGTTATTTGGCATCAATGTTGTTGTCCTCTTAAAGTTGAACTGATGGAAGATAAAAAATGAAGGTGTGAAATAGATACGTATTGACGTACACACTGTCACACATCTGTAGAAAAGGTGGGGTACCCAAGGTACCTAGGTACCTACTAATGATGTCATGTCCATCAACTTTCTGCCGAAGTATTCCCGCTCCAGGCGCGTCTTCCACACCTTACGATGTTGGTAAGCGCGTCACAACAATCTCCTCGATTTAGAACGGTGAATCTACAACATTCATTATCTCAATTTCATTCTCTTATTTTCATTTTATTCCACCACGCCGGGCAACTCTGTATACTTAACTCACGTTAAAAATCTTTTCAAAACTCCTTTTCTCTCCCCGCCCTCTAAACTATGTCGTATCTCGACAGTTCAGCAAATATAATCCGTCATCCTGTTTTTCCTGTCGACTGAGAAAGACAACCGAAAATATGCCAAAAGGAGGATTAAAAGACTCGCGCTGGGCGCCTCACAGCAGCAACCGTACAAACAGACGTCACAGAAGCAGAAGCTTTCGTCAATCTGTACAATCTACATCCTCTCACACGCCGCCACCAAACTCACGATCTGACAGTCTACTCTTGCAATCGAATGATCAACCTTCACCAGAACGCGAATTTTCTCGATTTCTTCAGATTGTCGAACGACTTAACTGGAAGCTACCTTTCCTTAAGCAGGGATATAGCAGAGCGAAGGACAATGTCGGCAAGACCCAATCCCAAATAGATGCCTGCGAAATCCAGTTCAAGTTAGATTTTCATGAATTTTACATGTTAATCGAACGCGCACTTGTTCGTCTGAGTACGTATATATCCTTTAATCCTGTCCCAGGGGTTAGAAAACCCTCAATTGAGCTGATTGGGAAGTCGTCGCCTCAAAAAACACATTTAAGAGCAACCCCAATGTTTTTACCCCGAAGAAGTAATTACTAATTCTTAATATTATAGTGGGCATATTCGGGATTGTCGTGAAAGGGGATGGCATCTATATTAATGGCACTGCCAGATTGAACAACAGCTTGGGTGATATGATGGATGAAGATATTGACGAACGTCCCACCCAATATCTGCCTAATCATTATTATCATGCCAATGTTCTAAGTGCCCTCCAAGACCCCTTGAATCCCTTGAATTCTATCTTCGGTGAACATAAGGTCCGTACACAGCTCATGAGGGCCAAGGACCTTCGCAACCGCTGGAAGAACATCGACGAGGCCGACAACGTCAAGATTAAGCCACCCCCGCTCGAGACATACAATCTCGAACTGATTGTGCAGACCATTCTTGAAGCCATTGAGAAGGCGCACAATCTTGCAGCTACTTCGATCCGGCAGAATGGCGGCGAGCCTCCAACGCTCGCCGATGCTAACCCCGGTAAAGACGACTGGGAATTTATGGTGGAAGCCATGGATTGGGAGGCAGTCTAAAGTGTCTTCATGCTGAGCACGTCGTTGTTTGTGTGCTTTATTGGTTTATTCTTTCCTGTACAAGACCTATTCCGATCTCTTGAAAACGGCAATAGCTTTGTTGTACCTCGTCCGCTGCGACGAAGAGGATTAGTTAGAACCTTGAAACCTCTCAATCAATGACAGTCCTAATACCTCCTATTACCACCAAATGAATGTGCAGAACATGATAAGAAACATCAACGAGCGCGAGTACCCAAGTACATTCCAAGGTACCTAGGGATGACTTTTCTCACCAATCAAATGGAGTATTCTGTCCTAAAACAGCTTAGCCCTACAGCCAAAACGTCAGAAGGTTCCACTCTCCCTTATCAAGTAGATAAGAATGTACTAGGTATGTACATAGGGCCTAGGCAGGTCATCCAGAGCTTGGAATGTTATTCCTATTCCTATTCCTACTTTACATTCCCATGACCTACTTTACAAGTTACAACAACCTAAAGCATCGATGGTCAGCCACCTACACCCATTAATAACATATTTATTCATTATTTCTTAAGATTTCCAATCCTTATAATCTAAAGCTCCAGCTATAGCTGTTTAAAATTATGGCTCCCTCAGCTTCCCTCCGCTCGATATTCGCATACGCGAGCAACTTCGTCTCGCAATTCCCGCTCGGCCTCCCTAGCTTACCGAACCCGCTTTCGGCCCTCAGCCCCGAGGCTCCCGTCGATGCCGACACTTCGATCACGCCCTACGATCCTCTGACAGGCGCGCCGTCTTGTCCTCTCGATGGGCCCGTGAGCTGCAATAACAACACGGCGGCCGATTCATGCTGTTTCATACATCCCGGTGGACGGCTGCTGCTCACGCAGTTCTGGGATGAGAAGGTTCATGTTGGGGGGAGCGAGGAGGATTGGACTTTGCATGGGTTATGGTTTGTTGAGCACCTCCACCTAACTCATTACAGAAGGGGTATGCGCATGTGGCTGTTTGCTGACTGTTGATCTGTCTCATAGGCCGGATCTCTGCGATGGATCGTACGACCAGTTCTGTGGCATGGCGCCGCGGTTTGAGAATATCAGCCAAGTCCTGGAACACTACGACCAAGAGGAACTGCTGGCGGATATGAATCGATACTGGATCGCGAATTAGTAAGCCTCCCTCACTCTCGTTCACGAGGAACCAGAGCGGCTATCGGGCAAGCAAGGGGATGCTAACAAAATGACACAGCGGCACGAACAGCCACCTATGGGCCCACGAATACAACAAGCATGCCACATGCATCAACACCCTCGCCCCCAGCTGCTACGGCGAAGGCTACACGCCGGGCCTCGAGGTAGTCGATTACTTCGTGCGCGCGTTCAGCCTGTTCAAGATGCTGGATACCTACTGGGCGCTCGTGCACGCCGGGATCGAGCCCAGCTACAAGAAGACGTACTCCCTAGCTAAGATCCAGTCCACGCTTGAGGCCTTCAGCGGCAGCCGCGTTATCCTCAAGTGCACGGGCCGGCACCGCAATGTCCTCCACGAGGCCTGGTATGTGTACTTCGTCAAGGGCAGCCTGCAGAGCGGCGAGTTCGTGCCCGCGAAGGACACGTTCAAGGGCGACCATGGGAACTGCGCGGCGGAGGTCAGGTACTTGCCTAAGCGGAAGAAGTGAGGTTGCAACTTCGGACTGCTCGAATGGAGATTCTATTTTGCATGGCTGAGTTTGGCGTTCGGAACTTGTCAATATGAGGTTGCGTATCTTGATGATTCGGCATAAGTTCTAGGCGGTTTATGTGATATCTAGATTCGGCATTTACATCGGATATCTATCTCATTTTCATCGACTAGCTACGAGTCAATTTGAATAGCGATGCAGACGTTTTGTCTGACAAATCATATCTAATGGATCAAGAAGTAACAGGTACAACTGAAGAGATCGCGTCTCTCGAGATGTCATCAGAGGTAGATACATATGCCGTAGACGACGAAAACAGTCTTCGCAACACAAATAAAGAATATGTCTGATGGATGGAGGTTAGGGCGAGTACTTTGTTTACTTGTGACTGGCATTATTCTGTCACACTTTATGGTCGAGCTCTTAGGTGTTTATGTTCTCAATTGCTTCAGGCCAAGCATTCCGCAGTAGTATATATGATGTATAAAAAGATACAATATAAAAACACTGGACGGAATATTAATAATAATGAGCAACGTCCTCACCTCTACGTCATCCGCCTTACACGCCTTGCGGCTTAATCCCCGCATCGAACACGCACGTTAAATGAAACTTCTGCACCAGAGCCCGTTCTACCTGCCTACTCGAGCGAAATAGGATCACGGGCTGGGGGAGTATTCATGATGCAAGCCACCCGCTTGCGACTCTATGTAGGTCCGGTCGTGCCTAGGCTATTTTATTAGATGGGGCCGCACGAGTTGTTGACACCGGCCTGCCTATCTGAGTAAGGATATGATCGCTGGGTAACCCGTTTCGAGGTTGCAACGTCCCTAAGCGGAACTAACATAACGTGCTGGACACAGTGGTGACTGTCTTGAAGAGGCATGTGTCACACTATTATATATATATATATATATGTATTAGATAAGAGTACCTAGGTATACAGCATCTGCTGAAGGTGCTGGCTTCTCGGGAAATTATCTATGTGGATGTCGATGGCGGACTGGCATTTGCGACGCATCAGAAGTGGCTATTTAGTATCATGTGAAGTTGAAGATTCTTTTCACTAAAAAGCTGTGTGTACTCCACAATGGTATAACTTTGACTAAGTGATAAAAACCTCCGTGAAACTATGTGTCATCGAGAAAGTTGAGATAATAAACATATTGAATCTATATAGTGTCGGGCAGGATGGGGTGCTGTAGATCTATTATAGTGCTTGCTTTGTGGTCGTCGATATCTTACGATCTTCACAGTTCATCCGAGTCAATATAATCCGACGCGAGGTGAGGGGTTTAAGCGGTGAGAACCGTGTCCTGTGCTGTGGCTAGCAAGGGCAAATGTGATAGCCGGGGAAAAAAAAAGGGGGGGATTGGGGAAAGGGGGGCGGGAGGAGGAATTTCGCTAAGATGCACGATAACCTTTGGACGGCCTGGCCTGTCTGGATGAAGTTTCCCCTGAATCGTTAGATGGACAAGCAGGACAGGCGTTAGCATGTCTTAGTTGAGTCTGACTCCCGCAGAAAAGAGTATACCATCGGTAACGGAGGCGTCGTTATATCAGGCGGGTTGTTGCCATGAGGGAGCCAGGGCCACATTCTCTGTAGACGATCTCACATCCGCTCAAATGCCGACAGGTCCGTCGAATTGACTTTAGCAATTTGCTGCTAGTCTCCACGAAGGCACGAGTTGGTGGTGTGGGGGCACGATGTTTTTATTGATCGTCCGTTTGCTGATGAAACATTGTCTGGTCAGAGCCGTGATCAGATTGGTCGAACACCTACATTCCGTCATCGTCTCTCGCATTTTATAAATCGGCCAGTCATGAAGCTTGTCTAAGCAAGGAATCGCGTGCTTTTCTGTCAGCACGGCAGTAAAAGCAAGCAAAAAGACGAGACGATGGAGGAGTACGACTAACTCCTCGATATGTCTCTTTTTGCTCAGTCTTTAACTCCTAAGCTAGGTACTGCTGTGAGGGATAGAGAAGGTACCTAGGATGAAAAAAAAAAGAGAAAAAAAAGGAGCCAGTGAAAATGCGCCGATTTTTCGGGGTGCTTTTGAGCCCTACACTAATACTCATCGGTCATCCTAGTTTAATATTAAATGAATGTTATCTCCTCTGAACCTGTCCGCTGTACATTTTAGCGTCCCCTCTTCTGGCAAGTCAAAGTTCAGCTTTTAAGAGAAATTCCCCTTCATTTCATATGGGGCTGTGGGCCTATTGTATCCCAGATCATCGATACAAAAGGGAAGACATTTAAAAGCCTACGCGACTAGGCCCCGCGAAAGAAATTGCGTACATTTATCAAGATCTACTTTCAAGCTCAGACCATGTGGATGACGCTAAAATGTACAGCGGACAGGTTCAGAGGGGATACTTAGGTGAGAGCCATACTAGGCTTAGTGATGCTTGTTATAGGAGAAGATCAACGATGCAAGTTCAAATTTGCTGCCCACTCAGTGGGTGTAGAACTTCTGCATGACTTTGCTGACTCCGCCATGCTCCACATACAGTGCCGTTGTTCGCCCTGGAATCGGCTCCTAGATTCTCTTTTCAGCCAGTAACAGTTCGGTATTCCTCGTTACCTGGAGTTGAAATGATGAAAGTACTGTACATTGTCAATGCTAACCTTGTCGGGGGTTACATCGATGATCATCGAGGGCATTGAGGGATTGCCCCGCGTTGAGTCTATCTGATACTTTTTGCGATGCGGTTAGCAATGCCGCCATGACATGACGGGTATGTAATCCGTATTAGGTCTCCTATATTCTCATCAGAGTGGGTTATACATCTTTAATGTTGGCAATGTTCTCGTCTCTAGAGGTGCCATTGGGCTGCCGTTGGAGAAGTGAAGAGTTGGATTGGGGCCTTTATGGCTTGAGGTGAGAGTATTTAGTCATACTTGGTTGAAAGTGAAGTTGGAAGTCTGAACAAGCTCATATGATGAGCTCCTGAAATACTGGTCGTCCGGTTATGGATGTTACAATCACAATACATATAATGGGACCCTGTCCATCAACGTGCATGGGAAGTGGCTTGTTGTAGGTGCCATTCGTTGGTGGATCAAATCGTAGAGTTGCTGCTAGTATACCTTTAAGGATCATCTCGTCCGTTAGGCTGCTCGATGTCTTTACACTACATAGTAGATGTCGATAATGGCGGCACACGTAAATGTTTTTTTTTTGTCTTTTGCGCATGAGTATCCATAATGTGTGGGGTTTTCGTTGAAGATTTCAAGATCTCGTATATGAATGGGAGGGGCAAACAAAAAAGAGTGAACCGAGGAAATGAAGCATACAGGGGAAGAAGTGAAAGAAGAGAAAAAGAAACATGGAAGAACCTTATAAAAACTTATAATGAATCAATCTCTTTCTATTGGCTGATGAGACTTCTTGTTCGTAGTATAGGCAGTGTAGGTAGCTAAACGTATTTCTTTTCCTATTAATTGTATACTGAGAGTCAACGGGTGAATTCCTTAAAATATGATACCTGTCATACCCTAATTCCATTCTTCCCGCCATTCCGGTGATACATCCAATCGATATATTTGTAGCTACGTAGTGGTGATAGGTGCGTGTTAGATATCTTCGAACCTGTATTTAGTTACGCGTCTTTACGCCCCCAAGGGTTCTAAATCCTCAGAACCGACATACTTACCACATGCTTGAGATATCTCAGTTAGGCATCATCGAAACGATGCGAAGTAATCGTAGGTATTCGTCCTTGATTGATGCCAATGCGGAGTGCCAAGCCAACTTAGGTAAAGTCGCCAAGTTTTGAAAGAGATCTTCAAATCCAGCGAGTCTTGGTTCTCGAATATTGTCGGTTAGCTGTTTGACGTTTGGTTCTATCTTTATATCAATAAGTAATGCGCACAGGTAGCCGCGGGTGTTGATAGGCACCAATTATCCTCAGCAGCTGAAATGCTGACAGCAGGTAGTAGGTATATATTGTACAATACTTTCAGGTTAATGGATGGGATGTATGTATGTAGGCGTAGTAGCTGAAATCATGGACGTTGGTGCACATGTTACTGCTTAAATATACGATCAAATGTTCAATTGTCATGAAAGACAAGGATACATTGGATTTTGATGTCCATACGCGTGTTAGTGTACCTGGCGGAGACTGGGGGATTGGCGAAGGAACTCCGATGAGTGATATTCACAAGCATCCATCCATGGCAGCCCATGGATAGAATTATACTAGCAGACTAGCAGACTAGCAGCAAAAATTCCAGCCGCTATTAGGTACATCTGTAACTAGGCGCGAGACATGCATTCTACCACGACTAACAATAAAAATTCGTCAAAATTAGTCAAAGCGCTAGGTATTTGCCATGTACTCTTTTAGGTACGTATTATTAGTATGCGTTTGCCTTCCAGCCACTAAAAAAGGAAAAAAAAATAAAAAATAAAAGCATCTACCAAGGTAGTGTAAGGGCCGACTGGCGACTGCCCTGTATCAACACACAATAAACGCACCCCGACCAGCCTGACCTTACCGCACAATTAAAGCTTCCACCATCCGATGGGCAATTACAGGGCGAAAACAGGGCTATTGTAGGTACCTGCCGACAAACTACAGGAGAGCGGCAGGGTGCAGCCACTGCAGTGCATCACCTACCTAGCAGCAGACAGAGATATGTACATGTACCTAGGTAAACACCTGGAAGGTACATAAGTATTGTACAATACGTTTTGAAGGTTTGTACTGTCCTTGTTCCTTTTACTCGCAAAGCAGGCATGTTGGATCCTTATTGTTTGTACCTTGGTACGTAATCCACCTTAGTCGATCGCGGCTGTTGCACATGTACCCCATGTATCCCATGTATCGATGAATTGCTTTCATTCACATTAGGTACTTGTAGTCTTCCTTTTCCTCCCACCAAGCAATTCCCGTCTTGAATCCAATCCAATCCCACGATAACTCTCCCACACACATAATTCGTAACCGCACCCGAGTCCGCATTTTTCGATAATTCTTCAAAATTCCCGGGGTTGCAATTTGATATTATTTATAAACTCTATTTATTGTCTTATGAAGGCAAACTTAGAAATAAACAATAATTATTTTTAACTCTAGACAGTGGAAGTCATCACAGCGCATGACGGCGGCAAAGCCTCTCCGACTCTCTGTCTCTCCGAACCTTCTTTTTTTTTTCCTCCCCCCGTCTTCATTTCTTTTTCGCCTCGCCCGGAATAACTTCTTCCTATGAATCTCACTCCGGGACGGCTTTCGAACCTTAATCCCACCTCCACCTCCCTTCTATCCGCTGGTCAAGTTAGTCCGATCAAACCCTTGGAGGGTAGAGATTCAGGTGTTGTAGTCATCGTCGCCTTCGGTTGACTGGCTGGCTCGGAACAAGCTTCTGGGTCGGGTCAGCACTACGCGAGCGTATGCCTCGCGCTACAGCATCGACAAAGCGACAGCACGGTGCTTCGAACCATCGCGATACCAGACACGAGAATGGCCTGGTAGGTCCTGGGAAGCGCGTATCTAGGCAAAAGAGTCTGAGTCACCTGAATGGAAATGCGAAGCTGCCCCCCGACGATGCGGCTATCCCCTCTGTTCCCCCGACACCGCCTCCCTCTGCGAACGGCTACTCCAAACAACCGACCGAGATGCCCGCGGAAAATCGGATCACCGAGTCTCTGAGGAGAGGCTCACTCGGTGGATACTCAGAGTCTTCCTCATCCGAGTCCTATCATTCCAATGTCGGAAATGGCCACATCGAGGAGAACCATCGTAGGATCGACGTTAATGCTACGAAGAACTCCAACGTACATCGCGATCCCGGCCCGCTGGGCGTTGATTTCGCTCTTACCGTCCTACGATCGTGCCCTCTACAAGATACCATTGCCATTCTCATTATCTTGATGCAGATCCCCCCTCTTGCCCTGTCCGGCATCTACGTGCTTTTCACTCTGCTTACATTTGTGACTAGCAATGGTCTGACCTTCAACGACGTGTTCGAGTGGAATCTAGGTGCACCCTCTCTGGCTACTGTCATATGTGTTGACGGCATTGTACTTCTGATCTGGTTATTTCTATGGGGTCCGATTCAACACGTCATCCTCGACCTGGCGCAGATGGTCATCGCCTTAGGATTGGGAGGTGGGTCGAGTTCAAGAGATGGGGGATCTATGAAGAACACTCTCATATGTTTGAGTATGATCCTCTTATCTCACGTCTTACGCCACACCAAGATGAAATATTCTCCCGTAGGCTATCTGCTAGGCTCGAGTCGTTTCATGACTCCCGATTTCGACGATCCGCTTGAATCCTTAGAGTCTATACGCGGCTATGACAAGGTACAGACGGGATGGTTCGGTTGGGTCAAAAGCATATTAGCAATCCATATTTTAACGCAAGGTCTGGTAAAATACATACGCGATTGGTATTTGAGGCGGGAGAGGCGGGATATTCTGGCTCAGAACGCCGCCGATCCCGAGGCTGGGAAATCTTATACCGCTGAAAATGATGGTGGATTTTCAACGCCGGATAGCGACACTGCTTCTCTTCAAAACTCAACCGCGTTAACCACGAAAAAGAAAAGAAAACAAAGCGCCCAGATTCGGAACCGGCAACCGCTCTGGGCAGCTTTAGCGAGCACCAAAATTGTCGTTGTGAAAGAATACGAACTTACCCATGCCGCTGCGGAGTCTGCGGGTTCGAATGCTACTGACATTCATAATCTGGGGAACGCTCCGTTCAACACGCAGCCCGATCAGATCTGGATCACTTATGTCGGGTGCGACGAAATGTGCTTTAATACGAGCTACTTCCCCGATACGCCAGAGCCCAGTATCTCGCAAGATGGATCGGGAATCAACCTTTGCAAACCGTTCTATGTGAGGGTCAACAATGCTGTCTGGCAGCCTACTCGGATGGTGCCGGTGCAGGATGCTGAAGGGGACGGTGGCCACGGAACTCGGTGGAGTGGAGATATTTATGGGCTGACTCCTATGTCAAACTACGAATGCGAATTCGTCAGTACGACGACACACGAGGTTCTGTTCTCAACAAGTGTTAGAACTACTCAAGCCAAGTCGGCAGATGTGGATGCCAGCGCTACAAAACCTGCGGGCCAACGATCTCTTCGACCTGATTCGCCCATCACAACCCTTAAGACGTCGATTGCAGCAGCCGAGAGCAAGTTGGCTGAGGAAAAGGCTCGTCAAAAGGCATCACGGAAGGAGTTTCATCGGAAGGCGAATGCTATGAAGAAGGAGAATGAAAAATTGTCTACAGCTGTTCAGTCGGCCGGCACGGGCGACGATAAGCTACGCCAGAAAATCCAACAAAATATTACCCAGCACAAGCAGGCTGAACAGGCCGTCATCAACGTGGAAACGGAATTGAAGGAGCCCAACGCTATCCCCGAATCTTTGAAGTCTGCCTGGAAGGGCAAACAGTCTTCATGGGCCAAGGAGAAGGCTAAATACGACGGCGCCGTGACTGCTTTCAAGAGTTTCAAGGCATCTGTCGACCGTGGAATCAAGGGTCTTGATGAGGAGAAGACGAGCCTTCAAGCTAAACGTAACAAGATTAGTAACCGCATTGCCAAGGTTGACGGCGAGCACGCACGTATCACCGACGCTAACGCCCGCGGCCTTGATGAAGCAGAACGTCGACGACAAGCTCGGGAAACTTATGAGAATGAAATCGCAAAGATGGAGCGCGACCTCATTGCCAAGCTCAATGAGGCCGATGCTGCTATTTACAACAAGGAGCAGGACAGCATGACACTCAAGACACAGTTGGACTCACTCCATACGCAGCAACAAGCAGCCTACGCTTATGCTGCCTCCTACGAGTTTCCCGACGCCACTGCTCCCTTTTCATCACCGGGCCCAGCGCCACAGCCTCAAGGAAACGCGACCACCACGGCACCGTACGATGCAACAGCCGCTTGGAGCAACAGCCTGTACAACTCATCACTTTGGGGCCATTCGACCCTTGCACCCGGGTTTGTACCTCAGGGAATTCCCGCACCGAATGTTCCACAGCCCACAACCAAGGCTAGGGGCCGCTCGTCGTCGATGCTTAGTGATGTATCCGGTTTCACCCAGAGTAGCGCGGCTGAGGACGATGGAAACAGCACGATTCCTGTATTCTCACATATTCGGGACGGGTCCGGGTACTCAGGGTATTCAAGTGTCCCTCTGGGCCTAGAATACCCCACGCCTACCGGACCTCGGAGCGATATCAATGGCGAGGCCGTGAGCATTGGGAGTGGTAGCCCTAGTGGTGGTAGCGTCGAAGCTCGCAGCGATGGGGACCCGATGAGCCCTGCTTCATGATGGGATGGTTTATTAAATGCTTCAGTTTAGCTAGTACTCGTTTTATCAGCGTCGAAGGCCGATGAACATCTTCAAGGTTTCGCAGCGGTAGGGGTTTACATCCCCTCTGTTCAAGCTGAGTAGATTGGATTAGGCAATGAGAAGCTCTGTTCTTTCACATTGAAGCACTTTTGATTTGATTGACTACGTGACATACCCATCCATGTGACCTTATTGGCCTCCAGTATTGAACGGGGTTTGAATGGGTAATTAGGATATTATGATGTTAGATGCCTCTGTGAGCCTAGTCAATACGTATTGTGCTTATGGTGAACTTCGACGTCTTCCTGTGCTGCCATGATGAAAGTAATTGGTATGTTTAGGTGGAAAAGAGAAAAAAGGGGGGAAAGGGGAGAAAGGAATAAGGAGTTATCGTCATGTGGCTTGGGGAGCAAGACGGGATTCTGACTAAATAAGACGGCGGGATTCGCACCATCCGAGACCGAAATCCCGAAGCCCCTGTACCATCTCGAATGGCCGCTCGACTCTTCATTTCTCTTAAACTCGTAGCTCTATTCACACCTTTGACTCGTACTCCCTTTTTATTTATTTTCTACTACCAATCCCGACCCGTCTTGTTTCGGGAATCGTTTTTAGTCGTCTACCTGGATTCCGCGCACGCAGCCAACGTGCATAGTGCCCTGCGTTCCACATTGTCGAAACCGGCTAAGACGCCAACGCCCAGATAAAATGGATCTCGACTCAAGCGGTTCAAGCCCGGCAATATCTCCAGGACCCCGAAAGTCAGTCCCCTACGGCCAAGCCTGCACGAACTGCTCCAGGGCCAAGTGCAAGTGCATTAGCCGCGGCGGCCCAGGCACGGTCTGCGAACGCTGCCAGCGCCTGGGCAAGCAATGCGTGCCGTCGGCCAGCGTGCGGAAACGTGCCGCGAGGCGCCCCGCAGCGGAAAGGACGGCGCACCTGGAGGAGAAGCTCGACGATCTCGTCTCCATACTCCGGGCCCAGGCTGCTGGTGGCACCTCGCCGGCTACGGCTGCGTATAGGGCTGGTGCTAGTGACGAACTTCCTGATGCCGGCATTAGTGCTGATTCGAGTGCCGGTGCTACGGTGGACTTGGACCCGGCTATTGACAAGATAGCAACCAGTAATCATTCGATGCCAATACCGCCGTCTGCTGAGACTGCCTTTTGCTCGAGATACGCGAGTATGAACTCGTACCCCACTCCCCCGTCTATCGCCTCATCTCAGGACGCCGGCCTCTCGCCTGCCGAGTGTGAAGAGACCTTGCGGATATTCCAAGACCAGTTCCTGAAGTTCTTCCCCTTTATATACTTTCCACCTGATCTTACGTTAGTAGAACCCCACCCCTTTCCCCTAAAGGTTTGGTGGTCTCGTATTTTAATCGTAGACATTTGGATTACCACACGAGTATCTATCCATGGTATCGAATGTGACTGACCGTGAGTTCTAGCGCCACGCTGCTGCAACAAACGAGACCTTTTCTATGGCTGAACATAACGTGTGCCTGCGCCAAGTCACAAGCGAGAAAGTCGGCTCTTAGCCAGAAGATTAGAGAGTACGTGGCGCAGAAGGTGTTGGTAGACCTGGATCGAAACATCGACTTATTACTTGGCATTGTCACTTATCTTGGCTGGTATGTGACTCGATTTGATTTTGTATTAGTCTGGATGAAGGAGTGGCTGCCCACACACACCCACAGCCACCCCCCTTTGATACATTTTCCTACTAGTCATCAAGACCTGACCTGACATACCTCTTAGGGCCATGCACCATTTCAGTGGCAAGCCGTATATCAACGCCTATGTAAACTTGGCCCTGACACTTGTCGGTGATCTTCGGTTAGACAAGCCGCCTCAAGAGAACAATATGAGGGAACTGCATTGCTTTAAGCCTTCTTACCCTTACATGAAGATGCCCCTCTTGACGAATCGCACGAACGAAGAGAGGAGGGCGACCTTGGCATGCTATATTCTCTGTTCTGGGTACGTACAGCTCCCTTTCATATGCGCACTCAGCTACTACTCAGCCGTCGTTGTGCGAACCTCGCCATGCTAACAGAACCCTTGACCTACCGTGTGTAGCGTCTCCAACTTCCTGAGAACGCAGACAATGCGATGGACTCCGCACATGGAAGACTCGCTCCAGAAGCTCGCCACAGCCCCGGAATGTCTGAACGACGAGGTCCTCGTGGCGATGGCTAGGACGTACAGGATCCAGGAGGACATTGCGCAGATAACGTGGCGCGCCACCGAGCCTTCCGGGACATCGACGAATGCGCCTCATTTCGTGTACGCCAAGCCCTTGCGTGCGAACTTGGACTCGATCAAGCGGGACCTCCCGGCTTCGCTCGCGGATAACAGTATGTTCTGTTCGGTTCCTACTTTACAGGCAATGATAAGTTCTAACTAACACCCCACAACAGGAGTCATCCTCTCCCACCTCTACGCCGCCGAGATCCTCATCGCCGACATGTCGCTCTGGAACGTCAACCCGTGGCTCTCGATATACCAATCTCGCCCGCCCCCGGCGGCCGGGGGGCCCCAGTTCGACGTCGGCAAGCTGGACGCGTACTACGCCGGCCTGCAGGCGAGCAAGGCGTGCCTGGAGAACTTCCTCTCCTTCTCGCCCGCGGAGTACAGGTGCCTGTCGCTGTCGCTGACGCTGCACTTCGGCCGCGCCAGCCAGACCGTGTACCGGCTCATGGTGGTCGACGACCCGGAGTGGGACCGGGGCATCGTGAAGAGCAGCATCGACCTCATGTCCGTCATGGAGCGCACCGCGGACCGGTTCTCCCAGGTCCCGCGCGTCTGCGGCATCGAGAGCGACGACCCCGAGAGCGTGGATTACTACACCAAGGCCGCGAACGCGATACGCGCCACGGTTCCTGTCTGGGCTGCCACGCTCGAGCAGATGGGTTTGGGCTCTGGGACGGTGGTGGGAGAGGGGGCACCGCTGGCGGCTGCGGCCATGGGGGCGGGGACTGACCAGACGCCCCCTGGGCCCGTCTTCGTCCCCGAGTTTACGTCGATGGAGTGGCTGGACGACCCGTGGCTGACGGATATGCTGCGGGCGTGGGAAGGGAGTTAATTGGTATTGTGCATACGGAGCGTCATGTAATGTTGTTATTTTTTTTTGGCTGTTGTCTGGTTATGGTAGCATAGGATACCCAGGGAAAAGAGAATAGGGATGTAAATTCACATCACTCTCGTCAATTCTAATATACATACATATAATCATATTCTCGTGTATCGCGGCTATGAGTAACTTTGATGCATATTTCAGTTGCGACTAGGAGCAAAAGAACCAGATTGTAAGGGTTATAGGGATTAGTCAAGTTGCCTTTGCATATATCCTATCTAACAGTCTAATAAGTTCTCTGTTCTCACATATCATCATGTTATGTTGTGGGGTCTGCCTCCTAGGAGACTAACCGCCATATGGTTTTAGCCCACTGCCATTTAGTCTAGTCAACTAAGCTTCCTTTTACATATTTTCCTACCCTAATGGTGCAACATGCAACATGTTGCTTAACTGTTCACTGTACGTACCTAGGTAGTAACAGAAATCCCGTCTATGAGACAGATCGACAGACGAAGTTACATCACCCGCCGTCCGAGCTCGTATACCTAATACCAGGCCCCCAACTTTGCAAATTTGCACCACCCAATCCAGTCTGGCATAAACCGAAAGCTGAACGAGGATTGAAAGCGCAGGGACTACATTTATCTTGCCCGGCGCGGATGAATTATTTCACCTCTTATCACTATTAGGCAGCGAAGCGGGAACGGGGTTCGTATTCCCGGTCTGTGTTAACATAGGTTCAGGTGCTGGCCCGCATATCGTGTATGGGTCTTCCGAATAAACAACTCTGCATCAGATTTTGGATTCATGATACGGTAATTAGAATGCCGTTCAGGAGGCACAGTCGTATTGTATATCTTCTTGTTGCGTGCTTTGTGTGCTACAGGTAGAGTATATTTCCCGGGGTATAATATATCTCTAAGCCACGCCTCAGGTCGACAAAAGTATTAGTGACAGTCGTAACCTCGACTTGCTTTGTTGATATCCCATTCAAGACTCCCTAATTTTCAGTTGGTGGAGTGAGATCTTGGAAAGACGCCATGGAGAAACCCGCAGAGTTGCAAGCACCTAGACCATCGTCATCTAATCTCGAAAGCGAAACCACGTCTCCGGCGGTATCAATGCAAGAGAAGAAAGCGGTGAACCTATCGATTTCGAGTGAGGAAGATGCAGATGCAGCACCGAACGCAGGAAACCAAGCCGCTATTCCAACCTCTTCTGCAACAGAGGGAATAGTACCAGAGGACGTCGAGAACACGGACTATGTGACGGGCTATAGGCTCGCGCTCCTGTTGTTCAGTATCGCCACCTTCTTCTTCCTGCTCATGATGGATTCTTCGATTATCACCACTGTAAGTTAAGCCACGGGTGGTATATGCAAATATACACCGTCGTTGGGGCTCTTGGCGTGAGGCGTTTTTAGGATATAAAGAGTTGACATTCCGTCGCATAATAGGCCACACCACAGATCACATCGGATTTCCACAAGCTGCAGGACATTGGATGGTATAGTGGCGCCTATCAGCTTACTAGGTATGTTATGTCTCTCGGTGCAGTCGGTGCAATGTCTTTGAATCTACCTGAATTTTCAGTGAGTCGACCACGGAGGCTTACCTAGGTTTGGTATAGTGCCACGCTTCAACCACTGACGGGCAGGTTGTATACACGCGTTAGAGCGAAATGGGTGCTCCTCTTCTTCTTTTTCATCTTCGAGGTTGGCTCCCTGCTGTGTGCCGTCTCCCAGTCTTCGGCTATGTTCATCGTTGGACGGGCAGTTGCGGGGATGGGTAGCTCTGGACTCCAGAACGGCGCTTTCACCGTGATCGCCGGCGTCGTGCCTTTGGAAAAGCGACCGATGTATATGTCACTCATGATGGCATGTAAGTTCGCGACCTCTTGTCCCTTCTCCGTAATTGTGATATCGGCATACTAACGACTCGACAGTTGGGCAGACCGGCCTCATCATCGGGCCTGTGATCGGTGGACTCTTCACTCAATACGTGACCTGGCGGTGGTGTTTTTACATCAATCTGCCGCTCGGCGGCCTTTCGGGACTCCTCCTTACTTCCTTGTACGTGCCAGATCAAACAGCCAAACCACAAGTGTCTTTAGAGTTGCTCGCAAAGGTGATTCCGGACCTTGACCTTGTTGGGTTTGCTCTGTTCTCGCCAGCTGCTATCATGTTCCTGCTAGCCTTGCAATTCGGGTCAGCCGACTACGGATGGAGCTCGTCGACGGTGATCGGCCTCTTTGTGGGTGCAGGCGTCGCCTTTCCTATTTTCCTATACTGGGAATACCGCGAGGGCGACAAGGCAATGATACCCCTTTCGATGGTGCGCAAGAGGATCGTATGGCTCAGTTCTCTCCAGTTCGCGTTTTTAGTGACTAGCGTCCTCGTCGGTGCCCAGTATTTCCCGATTTACTTCCAGTCCGTTAAGGGTGCAGGACCGACACTGAGCGCTGTGTATATGTTGCCAAGTATTCTGACCAGTCTAGTATGCATCATCATCTCTGGAGCACTGAGTATGTCATCCCTATTATGGAATCTGTATACAAGCTCTCAGGCTGAAGAGACGATCTTGATATCATTACTGACAGTTATCAGCAACGAGATTAGGCTACTACCTCCCATGGGCGGTGGTTGCCGGGGCGGCGACGGCAATCTCCGCCGGCCTGATGTCAACTTGGGCTCCTGACACCTCGACAGGAAAATGGGTCGGCTACCAGATTCTCTACGGCATGCGCGGCCTGGGTATCCAGGCGGGCATGGTTGCGCTCCAGAACGGGCTCCCGCCAGCTCAGAGCGCATTAGGAGTTGCGTTCCTCGTTTTCTGCGAGAACTTCTTGGAGGCGGTATTTGCCGTGGTGAGCAACACCATCTTTACGCAGACGCTGCTGAAAACGGTGGCAAGATTCGCACCATCAGTAGACCCACAGGCGGCGCTTGCTGCAGGGGCCAGCGCAGAGGCAGTTCGCGCCTTGGTGCCGACAGGAAGTGCGGAGTTGGCCGGTGTGTTACAGGCCTTTGCTGACAGCTTTGATGCGGTTTGCTATATGTTGACTGCCTGCGCGGGTCTAAGTTTCATGGCATCTTGGGGCTTGGGCTGGGTCGACGTGAGAAAGAAAAAGGAGGCAGAGAAAGGGGATGCGTAGAACGAGAACGCTTGTTCTTGAGGTATAGATTGGTTAAGTGATATAGAGGGATAAAGGTATGGAACTACCATTCATAGGGATTAATTGTATTCGATAAAGGCGTTGGTGAGTTTTTCTGTAGAAAGATGGAAAAGAAAACTTGCCCATTTCGACCTAGATATTTAGATAATTGCGTACTAAGATGGGGGTAGGTAGTAAGACTTCCACTCTACAGTAATTATATATATGTTTCTATTGGCGAAACGAGAACCACAAAGTGAATAAGTTCATAGGTGTTGGCATATGGGATATGAGCGGAATGAGTAATGGGAATAGCAAGATTCAATATTAGTTGTCTATAACATTCTTCTCGACTAATAAATGAGGTAAGATTTTCTAGGAATTATGAAGTCTTCTTGAGAAGATAATATAGGTATGTGTGAAAACCTCGGCCCTCGGTTAGTTCGGTAAGTCCACTATCGAAATTTATGTAAAAGAGAAATTTACAAGTTCTCGCTCTTCCAGCCTAACATGAATACCTAGAAATAAGGCTTCTGGGTGTCGAGGATGAAAAAGGTTAAAGATATTAGAAAATAAAATAAATTGAAAAGATTAATGGATCCATCTTCATTGGAAAGAAGAAGAGAAAAAAAGGTTGCGTTGGCGTTGAGTTTGTTGTTCAACCCACCACTTGTAACCGATTTCGAGGTTACACGTAGGATAAGGGTCAGGGCAACCCCTGAAATTAAAGTGGTTCAGCCGCGACTCAGCCATGATTAAGCCACATAACTGCGCAGGTGACAGGGTGACGATCAGAAAGGTACGTACGGGAGTCCTCCCACTCTCAGCCCAGTTCAGCCCTAAATTGGGCATTCCAGTTAGGTACTACAAGGATTAGAAGCCAAAAGGTTTGGGAAATGGGAAATCAATACCCTACATGGTAAATCTTTAAGTCTCAGCCAATCGATGCCAACCTCTCCAATTAATTCGAGATGGGGAATTCATTCGTGTCACTCGGATTTGAACACAATCAACTCTCTCTTCCTTTTCTTTTCTGCCTACTATGAGTTAGTAAGTACAAATAAGTAAGTGGTGAGCTGTGAACTATTAAAACCATGCAGGTCATGTCAAAATAGTATCCATCTATACAGTCATATAGTCATGGTATTTGCTACTTATACATAATATCATTGTCTTTTCCTCTCAAGTCTTCTCTTCCCATCTCTTCCCCTTCCCTTTTCTTTGTCTCATTTATCGTGACACCCTTTCACCAAATAGTACCTAGTACCATTTGGCTCCCACATAGGAATAACCTTTGAATACTATTGTTGCGTATGTTAGGTACTGAACTAGATACCTAACTCGAGAACAATGCCATTCATTCCAAATACCCCCGAATCTCTAATAGGCCGTTCCGATTCAAAGAACCCAGCAACAACATGTCGAGGCATCACTTCGGGAGGACGACCATGTCGACGCGATTTGAATTCTTCTCCAGCATCCTCTCCCATGCCTCCGAGAACCAAGGCCAAATTACGCGTTGATGACCCAAGCGATCCCGACCTTTACTGCTGGCAACATAAAGACCAGGCAAGTTTATCGGCCAAGTCGAGCCCGGGACCAAGAACGAATAAAACACCAATACTCGAATCACGCGAGAGTTTGGATACTCTTATCAACCGGCTAGGTATTGTTGAGGCGGAAAGGCAAGGTCGTAAACCGGCGCACCACACAGCGAAACCTGCGAGACACGGCGACAACAACCGGTACAATGAGAAGACCTCGCATTCGGACAACGCGAATGTCGCCCAACCGCATAGACGGAGACCTAAGGAAAAGAAAAGGAGCATCTGTTGCTGCTTCACTATCACCGAAGAAATAGAAGAAGAAGAAGAACAACGTCCAGTACGACCGCAGCCCAAACCGGTGCAGAGTGCGCCCGCGAGACCTGTCGCTTCTAGGCCATCCTCGAACCAGCATCTACCGATTCCTCCTACGCACTCGCGCCCGCGACCGAGTACCGAGTCTTCGAAGCGCCCCTCGGACTCTCGCAAATCTTCTCAGACACCACAGACAACGCAGTACTTATCCTTGATTCCGGCATCGGCATCGCCGCAGACGGCCTCGCTGCTCATGGCGGAGCTAGCCAAGCCTATCTCGCAACAAGATGAGCCTGGCTATATCTATATATTCTGGTTGACGCCCGAATCCCAACCTGCGACACCTCCGGCCGAGGCAGCCAGGTCTCTTCTGACGCCGCCACGCCCGGACGGCGGCCGCCAGAGACGAACGAGCGATGTTTTAGAGTCGTTTGCTATCAAGGAGAGCAAGACCGGATCATCCAAGAAGGTTCTCTTGAAAATCGGTCGGGCATCCAACGTCCAGCGACGTCTCAATGAATGGACACGTCAGTGCGGTTATAACCTGTCGCTCATTCGTTACTACCCGCACATCTCATCCAGTCAGCCGTCGACACCCCGGAAGATGCCCCATAGCCACAAGGTGGAGCGCTTGATACATCTCGAACTCGCCGGCGCCGGTTTGCGGGTGAGCGACAAGGCTAACTGTGATGTCTGCGGGAAGGCGCACAGGGAATGGTTCGAGATAGACGCTAGTAAGAAGGGCATTGCCATGGTCGATGAAGTTGTTAAGCGTTGGTCTGACTGGGATGAGTCTAAGGCTTAGTTGCCTCACTTTCTTTAACGAGCATACGATATCACGACGTCATGAGAGCACGTGGAAGGTCATACCGGCGGACAAGGCGTTTGTTAGACAGAATGGTGGCACGGCCCGATGAATGTAGTCCATACCTACCTACGGTTCCGATTCATGAAGTAGATAACTAGCGCTACTTGTTTTTTTCGGCAGTTCTGATGTGGTCAGTGTGGCGTACTATGTAGGGTATCTTGGGCGTCTTATGCATGATTTCACCCATCTTACTTACACCTTAGGGGGTCCACCCGTCGTATCTTGCGCTGGTAGTTGGGCCGCTTCTAGTGTAGGTAATGGGAAATGTCTGACATAGACAGCCTAGGTCACATGGTAGCAATACTATCCGACAGTTTGGATGAGGGTCACTTCTGTCAAATTGCTTTTATATGAATTCTCTGCAGAGTAGCCAATGACGATGTCCGGCTCCTGTAATTCATGGGCACACTAATACTACTGGTGCAACCCATCTTTTTCACATCCTACGAGATGCTGCATTTGTATGTATATATGTGTATCAGGTATACCTATATTAATTGTTGATGAATAATAGGGGTAGTTAACACAGTTGGTTCTACAGACCGAAACTTACATTTCTTTCCACCGTGGCGTTCTTAATCGCTCTTGTTCCATGTTGCACTTTTAATATTCACCCCGACTTACATTATTGTAACGTGTCTACCGAAGCAGCCGACCATCCCTATTTACCGGTAGAGGGGCTTACTTTTATGTAGTGCTACGGGATGAGATTGGGGAATGTCTCATTCTCATTCAATGCGCGTCGCGTCACCATCGATCCGGGTCGGACTCCGAGCCGCCTAGATATTGAAGGTAAGAAGCATTTCCGTATTATTACGCCTTTTTTTTAGGGGCCATAACTGCCAATGGTCTCAATACAATCATCAGACTATGAAATCCATTGGATAGAGTATTAGTAGAGCACTGACTATATGTACATGGATTATCGAATCTTCAAAGCCTCGGTCGCGGGATCAATATGCGTCCACCCTTGCATAGTGAGAGTAAATAACAAGCTTCGCTTGCAGCTTACTGGCTGTCGTCACGCCTCGGTTCTGTTGTCTGCAGAACATGAAATGCAATGCTACGTCGTCCATCCTGGCCGAATTTGGATCTAACTGCCTGTCCAGGATGATTCGTCTTTGACAACTCCAGCCGCGCCCAGAGGTATCTTGCTCTAGCGCTTCCTTCGGGAGCATGCGTACTAAGATAGTTCGGCCCAGGATGCCCTTCGGTCGTAGATCACTGGCCAATCCCAAATTTACATCCTAAGCTATTGCTGACACCCCCTTAGGTACGATATGTAATTAGGTCTGACCCCCATGCCCATGTGGCCTTTACCTCGTGGCAAATATGATCTTGTATTATTTTTCTCCTGTTCATGATTTTTATATACTCACTGGTGTAGCTCTTGCGCCCGCGTCGAAGCAGCCTTGCGCTGTGAAGAAGAGTAAATGATGACGGGCTCTTCTCGCGCCAGCCATAATGATGGCGATGCAACATCGTTTTCATGGGCATCTAGTCGGTCCGTCCTGGTCGACCAAGACCCATCTCTTTTATCGTGGGGTAGCGGTAGCGCACCATCTTTGCCATCAGTAGATGATGACTCTCAGACAGTCAGTACCGATCGCAACAAGGGATTATGACCTGACTCCTGATTGACCGTTACAGGAAGTTGAATCAATATCAGAGAGCATTAGGTATGACCTGTCGACTCTCCGAGATTTATTTAGGCCGGCGAGTCTCTAACTCTTCCACTCCTCAAGGTCCTCGACCATGTCGATAAACTCAAGTCTTTACCATTTCATTCAGGAGAATGGCCGGACTTATCATCGATATAAAGAAGGCAGTACGGCTCACCGCAGCCCTGTGGACATAAAGCTGTTCGCTGACATTCTTCATTAGGATATTTCCTACCTAATGATGCTGTATGTGCTACACCACGTCCGCCAGCTTCTTTCGGGAACTAATCAGCCCCCCTTGTAGGCAGAACAAGAACGGTTAGGTAAACAGCATAGCACTACTGACTAGATTTCATTTTATATATGAAAAACCGCTCACTATTGTGCCAGATCTTCAACATCAGCTGTTTACCGTAGCTATCGGAAGCAAGCTTAATATAACTCCGTTACCTGAAGATCCAAAACGAGTCTTAGACATTGCGACAGGTTCGACTGTTTTTATACGTCGCCCTTTCTCTTGACTGACATGATTCTAGGTACTGGTATATGGGCTATAGAATTTGGTTTGGCTCACTGCTTTAGATCTAACCCCGTATATACTGACCCGTCGCCCAGCTGCGCAGCATCCTAAATCACAAGTCATTGGGACGGACTTAAGTCCAATCCAACCTCAATTGTGTGTGAATTTATCGCCTACTATCAGCCCCTACGTCTTCGCTAACCCATATCTAGCCTCCCAGAGAACTGCCAGTTCGAGATCGACGACGCGGAGGATGAATGGGCCTTCAGCGAGCCCTTCGACTTCATCCACGGGCGCGCGCTTATGAGTTGTTTCAACGACCCCGGCGCCGTCGTGCGGCAGGGTTTCGAGAACCTAGCCCCGGGCGGAATCATGGAGTTCCAGGACGCGCAATTCCCCATGAACTACATCGGCGCGCCGCCGACTACGTCTGCCCTGTACCGCTGGAACGATCTCATGCTCGAGGGCGTGACGAAGCTGGGGCGGTCTTGGAGCAATGTGAAGAACTACAGGAGGTATTTCGAAGAGGCTGGGTTCGAGGATATTGTTGAGAAGAAGTTTTATTGGCCGACGAGCCCCTGGGCGAAGGGTAAATATTTCAAGACGGTGGCGGCGTATTTCCAGGAGGATATGTTGGCGGGGCTTGAGGGCATGAGTCTGAAGGTTCTGGGGGTCCTAGGCATGTCGCCAGATGAGGTACGTGGGTTTGTGGAGGAGGTTAAGAGGGATTTTAGGGATACGAGTGTGCATGCTTATTTGACTGTGTGAGTCCCCCCCCCTCTTCTCTGTGGATATGTGTATGAGGTTTCGGATGCGGTTACTTACAAGAATGGGATTAGGACGTATATATATGGAAGAAAGCCAGGCCGTTTAAGTTGACGACAATATATATCCGTCGCCTGAGTGATCCTGCTTTATTTTATACTGATATTAAACTTGGGTTTTCCAAATCAAGTGCTCCTTCGATTGATGCATGGTCGAAGTCGAGGGCAAGGTCCACGGCTTTCGGCATCTTGCATGCTGGATCCTGCTATGCAGTCATGACCAGCTAAGCGACTTTAGCAAAAGTTCTGTAATTCTCAACCTTTGCTATAAAATTGCCCCTTTTGAAGTAGAAAAACATTAAGACCAATCAGAAACAACTCGGCCACTTCATCTTAACAATTTCAGGCGGTGTTCAATTTGTGCCCAATCTCGAATAGTGTGGCTCAAGTATAAAATGGCCGACAGCTGTGTTTTTACACAGCCACGTTACGTTGTATATGCATGTCAGCTCGAAAAAAGGTCTTCGACTAATAAGTTCAGCGTTAATAGTCAGCTTTTAGGCCTCCCACCCCTATATTCATAGGGCTGAGACATCTACAAATCGGTCATGTTTCCTCCATTTCTTTTCCATATTTTCGACCATATTTGTCTGTACTATTCCAGCTAGATCAAAATGGGGGCCTCCGATGTTGACGAGCCTCAACAGAGCCCGCAAGACTGGGCTCCCGAAATTGGGACCTCGTCGAACGAAGCAACGTCTCATGAATACCACTTACCAGAATGGTTTCTCAAAGAAAACGTCAAGACGCCTACAGAACTGGCTAGACTGGAGTCTCGCATATATCTCTCAAACCATGACTCTCTAAAGAAATCACAAGTTGACGACAACCAGTGTCCTGCACACGAGAATTCAAGTGCGTTTGAAATTCCATACGATGTATTCTCAGAACTCAGTGACACCACTGCGGCGGCATTTGTCCGCAATGCAGACGGCCAGTTGCCTCCTGAGTTACCAGGCGTCCTTATTCGAACATTATCCACAAGGCTCATCAAACCAGTAGACGAAATTGTTATTCGTCTTGCTCAAGAAATTAATGCAGCTCTGGTATCGATAGATCTGGAAGATCTTCAGGATATTGCGGGTGATTTCATACGCCAGGATGACGGTCACAACCAGGCGACACTGGACGAAGATGGCAATACCGATTCTACAACCGGGGAGAAGCCGGATTACCAGTCCATGACTAGCTTGGCAGAATATTACTTTGGTATCAGATCAAAGAAGTCTTCGCCCAAAGGCGCGTGGATAAGAACCAACCGAGCCATTTTAGCTATTACCAACTCTGCCCGGAAAAAGTCTCAAGCACGTGGTTCGTCGATGCTCACAGGCGACGACGTCTCGCACGATACACCTATCATTATTCACTTCCAAAACATGGATAGGATAGTAGAAACCGACAGCGGATACAGATGCGTAGCCCGATTTCGAGACTGCATCCAGGAACATCGAAGGGCCGGGGAGAACCTCGTCTTGCTAGCAACAATAATGACTGTAACATGCGAAATTGAAGACACCTACGCCGATTTCTCGTCGATGGTCGACGAGCCTAAGATGATTCGGAAGATGGGGCTCTGCAAAGGTTTTGCAGTGGCTGTTATGCCAACTCTGCGTGAGCAAGAGGAACCGTCTGTGACTGAGAAGAAGGATTATTATAACACGATGGTTAACATTCGGCGCTTGAAGCGGCTTCTAAGGAGAAGACTGGCAAATGGTGATTCCGTGGAAATTATACATCCAATCTCAAGTTGGGGGAAGCTTGGCGACTCGCTTACCGACTCACTTTGGGAGGAACAAGATTTAAGACGGGCAGCAACACAGATTGTAGGCAGAACGTTTAAGAAACCTGCTTTGAGCCTCGATGACGTGGAAACAGTTCTTCGTCGTCTTAATTTGTGTGAGAAGCCACTGCAGATAACCACAGAGCCCCAAGCTGATGAGACGGAGGAGGATATGAAACAAGGTGAAGACGAAGGGGAAGGGGAAGTGGAGGAAGAGGAAGAGGAAGAAGAACAAGAACAAGAAACATGGCGGGATAAGATCGACCGCATTATGCAGGACTGCAACGAGTTCGAAAATAACCTTCGAAGCTCTATCGTCAGCCCAGGTAAGTGCAATAAGTGCAGTGCTCACTTTGTGTCAACCTCCTACATATGCGATCATGTACGCTGACAAGAGACCTACAGAAACACTCGAAGTAACATATGACGATATTGTAATTGACACGGAAACCAAGGATACTATGAAATATCTAGTATCCATGTCGAATTTCCGTCCAGACGCCAAGTCAGGCTTCCTTCTTAGGCAGATCCAAATCAACGGGGCCTTGCTTTACGGTCCCCCAGGAACAGGCAAGACGCATCTCAGTCGTGCCGTTGCTAAGGATTCAGGCGCGAGCATGCTTGCGATCGATTCCGCTTCCATCATTTCCAAATGGTCAGGGGAGTCTGAGAAGCATATTAGAGCTGCCTGTTAGTTATTGTCATTGTTATTTTTACCCCTTTATCTAACTATACAGTACCGAATCTCGGATTTCTTAGCTAACCGTGGATGTTGCAGTCACCCTCGCTGCTAAACTCTTCCCTTGCGTCTTGTTCATCGACGAAGTGGACTCTCTCTTTTACCGTCGAGCCTCCGATGATAAATCATGGGAAAGGAATACACTTACCCAATTTTTGCAATGCCTAGACGGTCTCGTCAAAGATGAAAGGAGGCCCTTCGTAATTGCGGCTACGAACCGCCCTGCAGATCTCGACGAGGCCTTCCTCCGCCGACTGCCACAGAAGATATTCTTTAAGCTCCCGGATGCGGCGGGTCGATTGAAAATACTTCGGCTTTTCTTAAAAGATGAAGATCTTCACCCATCCCTTAGTGTCGAGGGGTTGGCACATGTGACTGAAGGTTATTCGGGCTCGGACTTGCGCAGCTTGTGTGGTGAAGCAGCTATGATTTGGGCCATTGAGAAAGGGCGGGAGGAATTTGACAAATCTGCGAGGGAGAGAAGTAAGTTATGTCTTGAAGTTCGTCATTTTTCGAAAGCTCTTCGGAAGATTCCACCGAGCGTATCGAAGCGAACGCTTATGGAATTCACCGAATTCGCTCAGCAATATAATATGAATGAGTCCGAGGTATGTTCATTCTAGAGGAAGGCAGGTAGGTATTGTACTAATAACTTATACTTGCAGGACTCTGGAATTGCATCCAATATCATCGATGAGCACTTCATCACTAAGTTTCATGTTCAATCGGACGAAACTACAGTGGTCTCCACTGATATCAGTCGTACTACTTCTACGAGCGAGCCTAGTTTCCAGCGTCCGGAGTCATTAATCACAGAAGTCAGAGGCTTTCCCTACGAATCTCTTGGAGATGATGAATTCCGCGTCCTCGTGATTGAACCGGACAAGATAGATTCGACATTAAAGGCAGAGCTTACTCATGCTAGTTTCATGACACCACCCAAGTATCATGCTTTATCATACACCTGGGGCCCTTCAGATCCTGCGTACTATATGAACTGCGGAGGGACAGAAACTACCATTACGAAAAACTTGCACGATGCACTTTGTCAACTTCGACAACCAGACAAATCAGTCACCGTCTGGGCGGATGCGGTATGCATCAACCAGACCGACGACGAAGAGAAGTCGAGACAGGTATCTCGTATGAGAGAGATATATTCCAAGGCGGAATTCCTTTTCATCTGGATCGGAAACCCCCAGGATCCTAGCGACGCAGACCTGGCTTTTGATACTTTGAAAATTTTAGAAGAAACATTCCTTCGACACGCGGACGAGAACGATCTTCGACTGCCCTGGCCTGCGGATAATACTTCGAAATACACCCAATGGGGTCTCGAAGTTGGTAAAGAGTTTGAACAGAATCCAATTAAGCTTGATCAATGGAAAGCTCTCGGTCAGGTTTATTTGGCGCCATGGTTCAGCAGAGTCTGGATCTACCAGGAAGCTGTCTCTTTCGCAGGCAATCCCCAATCCAATATAACGATGTCATTTGGAACGCGAAGGATATCCTGGGACTCATTCGCCAAGGTCACCGGTGGGCTGAGTATCTTCGGCGGCGTCTTGAAAGAACTCGTTACCCATGGCCTCGGAACAGATGACAAGTTCCCATGGTTCATCGTACGGATCATCCAATTTGAACGCAACTGTCACTTGGTGACTCTCCCGATGAGCGGCGAAGGTGTTACCGAGGAGAAGGTGATGTCGCTTATGAAGCCGGGGAGAGGAACCAAGTTATGTACTAATGTCCACATCAAAATGCTTTCTGAGGAGTCTCCAGACTCGCTGAGGGTAGCGGTGGATCATGTCCTAAGTTCAGCAGCCAAGCTAGGAATGGGCCAGACCATCTGTACAATCAAGTACAAACTGCGCGGCATCCACACAACTGGCGGAATCAACAGCCGCCTGTTCCACCACCTCAATCTCAGCCGTCAGCTGTCCAGCACGGATCCCCGCGACAAATTCTTCGCGTTTTACGGTGTATTGCAGGACGACTTAGAGGCGGACGCTCTTTTATCCCCTGATTATACGAAGAGCGTCGTTAACGTCTTCGTAGACGTCGCACTATACTTCATACAACGGGAACTATGTCTAGACTACTTCGAGCTTCTCTACGACCGCCCCCCAGGAGACTCCACAATTGCCGGCCTACCGTCTTGGGCTAATGACTGGACGCAAACTGCGGGCCTGAACAAATTCCATACGTCAACTTTCTCGGCCGGCGGCGATAGCTATCTCGGCACAAGCGGCCACGCTCTAAGAGTCGAGTTGTCAGAGGACCGGCGGAGATTGGGCTTGCAGGTCTATAATGCTGGGAGAATACGCTTCCATGTTCCGCCTCAAGACGATTATACGTACGACTATGTATACTCAGCGACGAACTGTGGGAAAGGGGAGTATCATGCTACTCTGGGACTGCTGGACCAAGCAAAAGAACACGGATTGGTAGCCGAAATGTTGGAGTATCTTCAATACGCCGACTGCTTGGCGCGTGTCAAATGGCTGGAATCCCCGTCCACCTTTCATTTCACGGAGGGATATACTTCGAAGATGACTCCCCCAAGCAGAGATATCAAGTATCCTACAGGCGAGAGCTTTTATGAGGCATTCTGGCGCACCATGGTTTGTAATATTAACAGAGAAGGCACGGTCGCCGAAGACTGGGTCGCTCGCGCGTTCAAAGCCTACCACGACGATTGGGGCTCCTTCTTAAATCTCTCCGACGGTCCAAATGAAGAATTAGACCATGAGAGCATTTGTAAGAGGTTCAAGATTATGCACTATAATTTTACGAGACAGCGCCGATTCTGTGTGACGGACAGTGGCCTTATGGGATGGGTACCTCGACGAGCAGAGGTAGGGGATAGGATTTGTGTCATACCAGGGGCAAGATTGCCCTACGTGATCAGACAGTCTGGCGATTACTGGAAAATGATCGGCCATGCGTATATACATGGATTGATGGAGAAGGTCGTCCACGATGTGGATTTAAGCCTTACGGAGAAAGGCAAGGTGATCTTGGGACAAGATGCTTCCCCCATTGGTATTTGGCTCTGTTGAATAAAAAGAAAGCTTAGCTTTGATTGGTCCAATGCAACCAAATCTCTCCCTTCTCGACAATGTGATGTTCCCTGTCCCCCCTAACTTGGAAGTGTGCGGGTAGGTATTGATTGATAGGCTGTGCCTATTATGCAACTAAGGATAGTACGCATATTCCCGCAAGAAAGGGATTGTTTGTAGGTATCCATACATGATTGAATTGATGAGAGGAGATATCGAGAAGTTCTAGTTATATAGAGGGAGATGTCGCCGTCCCATTTAATAGTTTGGCTGGTTTGTAAAAAGGGGTTGAAGATGGCGGGGCATAACGTGTTGTAAAGACAAGGTAATGCATATTTCATGCTCCTCATAACTGCTTCATATTTTTTTTCTTGAATTCGTATATCATTCATTACGTTAACATTATGTTTATCGTAGAGCTAATAACCCAGTATTATAACATTGCCATCTACCTACTTTTGTTCGCGTCGACTCATGCATTCCCTGAAGTATTAATCGCCTCTAATACTTCCCCATCCTCATGCCCAGTTTAAATAAACTAAGTGTCGCCGGGCCAATTACACCTCGCGGCAGAGACGGGAATGATCTTCTCGCCTTCTTCGCCGTATCGCCTTTCGTCGCGTTCCAATGAGTCAGGACTTCCTGGACGAAGGTGGTATTCC
This sequence comes from Jackrogersella minutella, assembly GCA_022578535.1. Classification (NCBI taxonomy): domain Eukaryota; kingdom Fungi; phylum Ascomycota; class Sordariomycetes; order Xylariales; family Hypoxylaceae; genus Jackrogersella; species Jackrogersella minutella. The sequence goes on from MU388372.1 coordinate 42,620, forward strand.
CAAAGACATCGTCAAGAACGGTAGGTAATGAAACCTGACTGCCGTTGGTGAAGCTGCTGATGAGGTCACTCGCCAGCTTCACGACCGATGTCGTGGATGTCACGGTCCTGTTGTTGAGGATCTTCTCGATGAAGGTGATGTGCCGGCCATTGACCACGGTCGCATTGCCTGTCGCATTGATCTGGATGTTTCCGCCGCTCAACGCATCTCCCTGGGTCGAAAGGACTGTGCCGATGTTCTGGAAGAGCGTATCAAGAAATAGCTCGCCGTTGAAATATCGTATGTTATTGCCGCGGGGAAGATAAACATCGTAAACAGTGATGAGGCCAAGTCTGAGGTCGCCTGAAAATAAGTTGAGTGACAAGTTGCCGATACCGAGATCTAGAGTGCCCCAGTTAGGCAGGTTGAGAGTTCCCTGGATGTTGGTGCCGTTCTCTCGGGCCGGCATCAAGAGCTGGAGATCCTGGATGGTAAAGCCATCCAGCTTGTTTAGTGAATTTACTGTAACTGTCTTGTCGATATGCCCGTTCGAATGCAGTTCTCCTAAATGGATCTTCGCATCACCCCGAGTGGATAAGGTGACGGTCGGTTGGTCGAAGACATTTGCGAACCATGTGATTAGCTCAGTCTCGTTTGTTATCGTGACTATTTGATTCTTGATGTTGACTGGCGTCTCTCCATCTACATGTAACTCCGGCAGAGTGACATTACAAAAAGGCGAAAACGTGGGCGTCTCCTTGTTGTACAAGAAGAGCGTCACCGGGTCGATACTCGCCGGCAAAGGCGTATCAAGTGATGTGATGATAGAGACGTTCAATTGCTCTGGCGACACAGCTATGAATGCACCGCCGCTGACGGCCATCGCCTGGTTGTTAAGGATGCGCTGCACAATAGCCGGAATGATTACTAAAAATCTAAGTTCTCTATTAGTATTCCGGCCGATTCGATCCAAGACAGAGTGCATACAGTATTGGTAGCAGGATGGCGAGTAGAATGATAGATCCTACTAGATACCACACCCAGAACCGGCCGCAATGCCGCCTCACCTTCTGCTTCTTGGTGAGAGGGGTCGCCACCGCCGCTTTCTCCTGAACGTGATCGGTCGTCGAGGAGGCATCGTCGCTCTGCTTTTCCGGCGCCTTTGATGTTCCTTCACCTTCACCTTCACCTTCGCCATCGTTACCTCTGCCGCCGTGGATGGAGGCCGAGGGACTATGAGGCTCATAGTGGGAGGTGTCTTCTCGAAAGGCCGACGTCATGATTACCTCGTCTCTGGCAGCAGGAAACGCGCTGGATAACTAAGAGACAGGAGGATGGACGCTCGAGGACTTCTTGACTAAAGCAGGGGCGAGGAGTAGAACTTCAAGGGCAATCTGGGTTATCACATGTGTATCCATTATGCCGGAAGCCAACTACCACTTCGGCTTGCAACCGCGGCCGGGGCCCAGAACAAGGTCCATCATCCACCTCATTGCAGCTATCTCTCCCACCCCTCGTTTCTTTGTTGCTCTCTCTCCGCATACATAGCACTCGTCTTCTCCATCTAAGCCTTTACCCCGGTTTATAGTCATCCAATATTACAGGGGGGGAATGGTCAGCTTTTGGAGTTTTCCAGGATTTTCAGTGGTATCGCGCGGGTCACGCACCTTACCGTCGAGGAGTTAAGAGAGTAGACTTGCGGGGTTTCGGCATAGTACAACCCTAGCCATTAATTACTGAGTAGATCCTCATTTTTTGTTTTTTTTCCACTGCGAAGAAAACAAAACGCCGGACCGGGATGATGTCACGTCACACTCCGCCTGCCTAATGAGGAATAAGATAGGCCTCCATTGTTCCCAATTCGAGCCATACCTCCCGAAGGCATCCAATAGTCTATCAGTTCGCGGGGATTGTTAGTTGGGAAACATAATCGCGATTCGGCTTGGCATCACTCATCTCAATCCTAAAGAGAAAATTTGCAGAAATATGTTATAGTGCTGGTGCTAAGGAAGAGAGAGAGAGAGAGAGATTTGCATGTCTTCTTCATTTTCAAGCCCAACAACAGTCAAGGATATAGTGCAGTTTTATTAAGGTAGTAGACACCAATTATGATCAACACTCAACAGGGATATACTCAAGCAGTGGTACGATTGCAACGAGTATGTAGCTGCAACAAGATTTTCAAGATTCAATGCTAACAGCCTCGATGCAGTAGGATTTAAGCACGCACGATTGTGCATATAACCCTTTCCCTCCCACGCCAAGCTGTCGAATAAGCATTCAGAAAAGCTTTACAATTACCGTGGGATCCACCTATCATGGGGGCCGGGTCCCTACGCAACGATGCTACATTAGTGGATTGACATCGTGGAGAACTTGGGGAAGTTGGGGCCGCTAGGGTAAGCTGACGAGCTTGGAGTAGACTAACGCCGGCAAGCTAATTACCCATGTGGGTAGAGCTAGGCGAAGATCCAAACATGGCATAAGCTCCGAGACCTCCCCCCCCCCAGGTTGCTCGTTGGAAAACAAATTTCATGTGATATGAGGAAGCTGCGCGCGATGGAGGTTGTAGGTATTATTGCTCATATGCCCGATCTTCCCATCTCGTCTGTCACGTTGCCTATTGCGCGATCGAGCTGAACCGGAGCTTCAGCTACAAGTCAAAGAGAACGACCCCTTGGAAGCCCTCCCTAACTACTTGTCAAATATCGCCATGCTGTTCTCTAAACTTCTTATAGCGGCTTTGGCGCCGGTCAGCCTCGTTGCTGACAGCGTGCCGCGGACAGCGTCGACGCCAGAGTTGGATCTTGACGCGATTCTTGCAAAGCATAATCTGGCATTGGTTCCTCGATCTGACCTCACAGATGCCCTGACTGAGCTCAACGGACTGCTCAGGAAAAACCAAGTTCAGCAACAGAAGGCACCCATATATCCGCGAGCTGGCAACAGCACCGGTTCCGATTCAAGCTCTTCCAGTTCTTCATCAGGTAGCGGACTTGACCTTGGAGACATTACGGGACTTGGAGATCTAGGTTCGATTCTCGACAGTTTGACGAAACTCATCACACAGTTAGGTGATTTCGGAGGTTATCTCAAGGCTATCCAAGAACTACTAAGCGACGAGTTCTTGCAAGCTCTTCACGATGCTATGGTGTATCTGGCAGCGACGCTCCAGCCCCCTATCCCCACAATCGCCAGGAGCATCCTGAACAAGACCGAGCCGTTGATAGACTTGATCTCATCCCTGGATTTAGAAGGCATCGTCGACGAGATTAAAGGGATCGACTTAAAAGGCATAGTCAGTGCATTACAGCCACTGCTAGCACCGGACGCCATTAAGGGTGTCGTGACTCTGTTGACCAATGCTGAAAAGCTTTTGACATCGGACACCGTCGATGCGCTCAAGTCACTACTTTCCAGCGCGCAGCCGCTCATTGATGGCCTTGGAAAGATTGACCTTCAAGGCATTCTCGATGCCATCGCTCCACTTTTGACGGCGGACTCCGTGAAGGGCATCGTTGGCTTGCTAGGAAATGCCGAAAACCTGCTTACATCAGACTTCGTCACTGACACCAAATCTTTGATATCTGGCGCCGGTCCTCTTTTCGATAGCCTTAAGGATATCGATCTGAAGAGCTTGATAAGCCAGATCAGCCCAATTCTCAATGAGCTAGGCCAGCTTGACCTCAAAGGACTGTTTGATGCCCTCAGCCCCTTGTTAACGGCGGACTCGATTAAGGGCATCATAGGACTTCTCGGAAACGCCGAGAATCTCCTGACCAGCGATTTCGTAGATGAAACCAAGTCACTTATATCATCAGCAGGACCTCTGCTCTCTAGTCTGGGCGACATTGACTTGCAGGGTCTAGTCAAACAGGTTTCGCCCTTGCTCGACAGCCTTAGCAAGATTGATCTGCAAGGGCTCTTCTCGGCTATCGAGCCATTGTTGACACCAGACTCCATGAAGGGCATTGTCGGGCTCTTGGGCAATGCCGAGGACCTGCTGACAAAACAATTCGTCGACCAAACGCAGACTTTGATATCTGGCGCCGTTCCCTTGATAGCTGCCGTCGGAAAGATTGACCTAGAAAGCCTCGTCAATCAAGTGAAGCCTCTTCTGGATGCGTTAAGCAAGGTCGATATCGCCGGCCTCGTGGAGAAGGTAGAACCTATTCTGGACGCTGTAGGCCAAATCGACATTGCTGGTTTGGTGAAACAAATTACTCCAATCCTGAATGCTCTTGGACAGGTCGATTTGAGCGGTCTCGTCAAACAAATAGAACCTATTCTTACTGCGCTGAGTCAGATCGACATAGCAGGCTTGGTTAAACAGATCACCCCAATCCTCAACTCTCTAGGAGAGGTTGATATACCAGGTCTCATAGACAAGATAGAACCCATCTTGGATGCAGTGGGCCAAATCGATATCGAAGGCCTAATTAAACAAATCACCCCTATCCTCAACTCGCTCGGGGACATCGATATCAAGGGCATTTTCGACGCTATCTCGCCATTGCTCACAACGAACTCGATTCACGGTCTTCTCGGGCTTGTCGACAATGCGGAGTCGCTCCTCACGAGCCAGTTCGTCAACGAAACCCACACGATCATCGACGGGGCAGCGCCGTTGGTTGGAGCTCTCGGGGGAATCGACATCAAAGGTCTCCTGGATCAGGCCAAGCCACTCCTCAGCTCGCTGAGTCAAATCGACTTCACTAGCCTCATCAATGCCGTCAAGCCTCTGCTCGGCGCTCTGGATAAGATTGACATCCAAGGCATTGTCGAGCAGATCACGCCGCTGATAACACCGACGTCGGTGAAGGGGATCATGACTCTTCTGGGCAACGCAGAGAGTCTGTTGACGACTACATTTGTTTCGCAAACGAATGAGTTAATAAGTGACGCCACACCGGTAAGTTTTCTTTTCTTCCCACATACCTTCTTCATCTCGCCCTCGTGCTTTCGGTTTTCGTCGGGAGAGGTTCCACATACTAATTTTCGTGTTTTCCCTTCACGCAGATTGTAGCGACAGCTTCGGATTTCATCAACGCCATCCTTCAGGCATTGATGGGGCAATAAGGACTGGGTCACGGCGTGATGCAGTATCAAAGTAATGACGGAAAAGAGATACGGGCAACCTATCACGAATGATGCGGTGTATTTAATGATTAATCATGAATGTTTAATGAGCCTTACCGAAAGATTGCATGTGAAATCGGCTGCTGCTGCTGCTGCCAACCTCGGGAGTTATCCCATTTCATTGCAGAGGTCCGAACTCCACCGCGTGGGACCGTGAATAAATATAACTCTGAAGCTAACCTTTCTTGCGAATTTGACTATGACATTCTCGATATGTACGCAATCCCTTTTGGTAAGAAGGCCAATAGCGCGGTACTGGATGAGGTTAGTCTCTCGCTGTCTTGCTGTCGTACGTAGGCTGTAGTCGTAGTTGTAACAGTAGCGGTTGTGGTGTTCGTTTCAATGTTTCGGCTGCTACCGGCTAAGCACCAGAAGTAATTTTACAGGCTGAGCACACCCATCCCTACTCGAACGCTTAATGTATAAGTACTTGAATTTTAGTGCAATTTTACCATAATCAGTGGAAATCTTAAGAGGCCTTATCCAATTGTACCGAAAACTTCAACGTTTTAAAATAGACTTGAAGGAAAAGTACCTACAGATAAGTAAGTTGGGACGGTAGGAGGGACTAGCGTTCCATTCAGGTTATAATCTTGGTAAAGTAATAGATTTAAAGCGAAATGCGGCTCAAGCTAATGTGACGGGGCAGCCTACTAATGTAACAGAGAATTGTCAAAATTTGCTTACTCATGTACCTACTTCTACAGTGGTATTCTACAGTAGTATAAATTATTCTCTACCTCGGGGAGTCGGAAAGCATTACGACCCGGCATCATGTCGGTTTATGGCATTCTTTTGCATAGATACCTACTAATCATACAATGACGTCTCTTTTACGTGTGTCGTTGGTATATACCGCAAATATCCATGAGTGTGAAAGTCGGTCTGAACCGTCATTGGTCGTGTCGTACGACATTTCATAATAAGTGATTAAAACAGTATAATGTTTACGGTAGTTGATTGGTAAGTACGCACTTAAGTTAAGTATACCGTATAATAACCTTATGGAAAGGAACTGTTGGAGATTTTAAAGATGCCATAAGGAATATTAATGTCTGTTGGTGGCTAGTCAAATATAAGAGTTGTGTTGGATTGACAAGGTAGTAATCCATTACTATGAGGTAGGTATGTGGATGTATGTGGTTTATTGATATGTCTAAGTTGTTCAGGTTCAAGTAAGAATCTGAACGACACAGTCACGCTACCTACTTATCGTAGATGTGTTGATCAAAATGCGGAACTCCGACTCCGCCTTAACGAGATATATGAAAGAATTCCGCAATGACGGGATAAGCATATAACCCCTAACTATGTCCGAGCATATTCCAATCCTTCTAAACCCGTTCGCTTTCAATCGCTTCACCGACCTTTAGGGTTTCAGTAAGCTCAAATTTCGCATTAATAATTCCGAGTTCCTCAAATCATGAAAAGCTAATGAAACCATTCGATGATAATGTCAAGGTATTATACGGTATGTACATTGCAACACTGTAGCCCACCTTGCCCACCCTCCGAACATGCGTTCCTTCGGACTAGGGATATGCAGCGAGCACCGAAGAATAATCACAGAGAAAGATACCCCGCAAGGTTGAAAAGATACAGGCAGTATTGAATGAGATTGGCGGAGTAACATTCAAGACTATGACTAAAGCCGCTATATCCGTATAAGCTGTCCGATATAAGAATGACTATCCTATGAACCAAAATTTCAAATTACCACCGAGTCGCATGTAACAGAGTAACTTACAGATTTGCAAAATGTCCTACTCCGAGTGCTGCGTCAAAGGTTTTGCGTGGGACGGTACGCCGACCGGCACGATCTCAAAGCTCAACGACAACGATGTTTACATCGCCGGCGACAACCCCGACGTCGCCGTCATGATCATCCACGATATCTTAGGCTGGACCTTTCCCAACGCGCGTCTTCTCGCGGACCACTTAGCCCGCGAGATTAATGCCACGGTCTACCTGCCCGACTTCTTCGCCGGCGAGGTCGTCGACATGGTCCCCCTCATAGCTGGGGACTTCAGCAACTTCGACATCAAGGCCTTCTCCGAGCGCCACAGCCGCGCCGCCATCGAGCCTGAGATCTTCGCTGCCGCGAGGACCCTGCGCCAGAAGCACAAGAAGGTCGGAGCCATCGGCTACTGCTTTGGGGGCTGGGCCGTGTTCCGGCTGGGTGCCAAGGAGCACAACCCTCCCTTAGTGGACGCCATCTCGACTGGCCACCCGTCTCTGCTAACCAAGAACGACATCGATGAGGTTGCCGTCCCCGTGCAGCTCTTAGCGCCGGAGAATGATTTCATGTTCTCGTCCGAGCTAAAGTCTTACGCCTTCGAGACGATCCAGAAGGCTGGGGTCGAATTTGACTATCGCCATTTCCCAGGCGTGGAGCACGGGGGTCTGGTACGTGGCAATGAAAAGTTGCCCGGCGAGCGGTTGGCTATGGTTAGGGCGACGAACTCGGCCGTTGGCTGGTTCAACCAGATCTTGCATGATTTATAAAGTTAAAGTCTGATGTTTGAGCTAGCGAAAATTGACGAATATTATGTTATATCGTTAAAAAAACTGATATTAACTGGATTCGAAATTCGGATATCGGTAGCAAGAATGAAGACTCCCGCCTTGCTCTATAAATAAACTCATACGCAATCTCACGTCTCAAGTCTCAAGTCTCACGGAAAACCTCACGAACTAGTAATATTGCTAGGTAAAATGCTTATATTGGTGGTGCCATGGAAATATTCTAAATTGCTGCAGTAGCCGTCCTACACCAAAGTACTCGCTGATATTCATTCATTCACAATGTTGTCGAAGTATCTAATCCATATGGCAAAGTCAAACAAGTTACTCAAATTTGCCCTCCTCGTAAAAGGTGTTCCTCAGGGGTAAATCCGCATCAAACCCCTTCGACTCCTTCATGTGGCGATCGAAGCTCTGCGTCGACATCTGCACCTTCTCGAACAAGCTGCGATCCAGAACCGGGGCGGCGGGGATCTGCTGGCCCCTGCTACGCGCGACCTCGACGGCGTTCGCGTAGTTGTGATGCGCCAAGCTCGAGGCGATCTGGAACGCGTTGCGGATCTGGCGACCGTTCCAGCAGCCTGTCGAGCGCGCGTTCTCCTCGTAGTGCCTGCCCGCGAAGTCGATGATGTCGGCGTCCTTGACGACGAGCGTGGGCTCGCCCGTCATCTCGTGCCGCTGGGCCTCGATCTCCCGCAGCTTGGCCAGGTTGAGCCGGAAGATATCGCGGGTCTGCGCCTTATCGAGGGGCGGGTAGTACAGGGACATGTGGATGCGCGACTTGAAGGCCTCGTCGATGGTGCCCACGCGGTTGGTCGTCAGGAACAGCAGGCCGTTGTAGTACTCCAAGACGCGCAGGAATACCGAGACGAGCGCGTTGCGCTTCATGTCGAGCTTGGAGCGCTGCGAGAGGAACACGTCGGCTTCGTCGAGGAGGAGGACGCAGTCCCAGAGATGTGCTAGGCGGAAGACGTTGCTGAGCGATGACTCGACCTCGGACGGCGTGAGACCGAGATCGCCGCACGTGATGACGAATAGGGGCTTGCGATACTCCATGGCCACCGCCTCAGCCGTCGCGGTCTTACCCACACCGGGGACGCCGTGGAGCAGGACCACGAGACCGCGACCCTTATTCTGGATCAAGTCCTGACTGGGACCCTCGGTAGACATGTCCACGTACCGTCTCTCGAGGTTCTTCTTTTGGAAGTGAGACGCGACAAGGCCACGTACAATGTCCTTGTAGTCCTTCAAGATTTTGAGGTTCTCGAACACGCCTTGCTCCCTACGAATAGGCTTCAAGAACTGGGTGTTCACGGGGATGAATCTACGCTCGCGCAGTGCATATGCGAACATGCGCTTGGGAAGGAGGACCAGGTCCTCCTCGCGCAGCTCCATGGCGCTCGGCTTCATCTCGTACGTGCGCGTGCCCTTGGTGCGCTGGCGCAGGAACATGTCCACGTTGAGATTCTCCCGGCGTTGCCACATCTCGACGCCGTCTTCTTTCTGCACAATCTCTCGCTGCGCATACGCAAGGTTCTGTCGCGCGCCATCGAACCATTGCTGGATGTTCATGTCGTCATCCTCCACCTGTTCATTTCTTAGTCGGTTACTCACAAGGAACAGTCATCAGGACAACTCACCTCACAGCGGATAGACTTGGTAATAGTCAATCTGTGGAACGTCGGTCGCCAGTCGGGGTTCCTTTGGTAGCCCTCAGCGAGATCGACAATGACGTCGCTTTCAACGAATTCAGGGTGTCGCATCTTTTCCCTGTTTTCATCCTTCAGGATTTCGTCCTCAACATCCGTAGTATCAAAAGGCGGGTTTCTCGTCAGAGTCCAGGCGTTGTACGCTTGATGCCTATCCCCAAGGAATCTGTTGAAGTCCTCGCCTTGCTTTTTCAGCGACCCTAGAAGCTGCTGGTGATCCTGTCGGTAGCGGATGGGAAACACTTCAAGAGACTCGATAAGCCGCTCCCCCGCGAAGGACTCAAGCTCAAACTTGTGCCTCACAGCACCGAAGGAGTTTCCATCATGATCAATATAATAGGCGAAAATGTTGAACTTGGCCTTCTTATCCTGCTGAAGTTCATCTGAGAAGAATTCCCATCCCAACTTGGATGGGAATGTCGCTTCAGGCTCCGGTACCTCGGTTCTGTAGATGCGCCAGACCTCGTGGTAGCGACCGGCTGTTTCTCCAGCGACTGGCATGTAGATGAGATCTCCGACACGGAAAAGAGACCATAAGTCGTCGAACTTGACTTTGTCAGCACCGGTGCCATCGAACTGGCTATACCCAGGCATAACCTCCTTGTCGATAAAGTTGACGTAGCATCGCATATCTCTGAGGGCCTCGGGGCTGTCCATGATTGTGTCAATGTCTTCGGCGTTAGAATCAACTGACAGCATCGACTCAGCATCATCGTCGTCGTCGTCGCTATCGGCCTGGGAGTCCTTGTCCTTCGAGTCAATACTCTCCACGATCTCGACCTCTTCAGGGCTCTCGTTGACCTTCTCGGACTCAATTTCTTCAAGCTCCTCATAATCGGCCCACTTCTCCTCGAGGGTGGCTAGGATCTCCTTCATCTTGGGTTGGAAGTAGATCAAAGCCTTGAAAGGCCTCATGAAGGTGCGAGGCGTGGATCTCTGCTCGGTGTCCTTGATAAGGGACGTGAGATGTCCCAAAATAGGCTGAGATTGAATGCGAATACGCTGGAACTCGGTGTCGCCCGTCTGTAAGGCCTCTACCTTCTTCTCTCTCTGAGCTCTATTCTGGGCGTCGTTCCTAGATCGAGGGACATAGATATGCTCCCGGGGAACGCCGTAAGAGAGCAGATACTTCTGGCGGACGCGAGCGAGTTCCTCCTTGCGTCGAGCGGCCTGCTCGCGTCGGATCTGGGCCTGTAGGTTCGGACCAGCCATGAGAACGTCGATGGCATAGTCACGCTCCTCGAGGTCATGGAATCGGTTCTTGAAGCTTTCGAAGTTGAGCTTGCGGACTTCGGGAATCTTGGGTCGCCATTTGGCTTCATTACGACGGCGGTCAGCCAAGATTCGTTCGCGCCGTTCTGCTTCTTTCTGGGCAGCTAGGGCGGTTGGGTCGTTGTCACGGTGGCGCGCAGCAGGCGTTGGACGCTTTCCGCCGCGTTTTGTGTTGACTTTTCCTCTGGCCATTGCGAGCTTAAGTTTTATTTTTGAAGGTGAGAATCAAGTATCCTGAGTTGCATAGACCAGAAAGAAATATTGCGAAAATCGAGTGAAGAGAATTTGACACAAATGAACACCGGTCTCATAAGACAGGTCATATCTAGCAATATATACTTACTTACATCTACATACATAACACGTCGCTAAGGTAATGAATCATATGGTGATCGGTAAAGCGGTAGCTCTGGAGGCTCTAGGCTCCCTCTAGGACTTTGGTCCAGGCATATCCAATCGTTCAATCGTCTGAGCCGCAACTAAGGGCTGAGTCACTCGGCAGCTGTAAGGCAGCCCAGCGGAGGAGATCACCGGGATGTTCCAATCCAATCAGAAGCCTGTGCATGTTAAAGATAGGAAATAAAACAGCAATCCTTTGCATCGACCGCTAAGGATTGTCATTGTCAGCACTAGGACTTATAACCTATGACGTTACAGAGTACGGAGGCTAGTGATCGCCAAGGTAACGCTATAGGACAACATCATTTCTCAGCGGGGGGTCGTGGCTAGGCAGCATTCCTTTTTACTCGAATATAGTGAACAGGTCCCCGGATATGCAGCAGCTGTGGGCCTAGTTTCGGGGTCACGACAGGACGATGACTGCATGCCGATAGCTAACATGATATTGCCGTCCTAAGTTGTCACCTTATCCAAGTTTCTGCATCTCCTATGAGACTAGCCATGCTGTGATTACTGATAGCTCACTTTGAGGATGCGAAGGGTCCCCATACAGTAGACCGCTGCCGACAATCCGAGGAGATGAAATTCCCGTGAGTAATATTGCGTCGTTTCATGGTAAACGGATGTATTTTATGATTTATGATAGTTGAATATTTCGTATAGGTATAATGTAAATAATGTTATACAGTTATACAGTTATGCCATTTTTTATTCGGATCATATCACGTGCTGCAAGACAACAATTGATTCTCATATATCAACTATATCATAGTTTAGATCAAGAAAGCATACTGTCACACGTTATCGGAAGGTTTAAGGTCTTAATATAGCAAAATGGCGAAGAAGTGTAAAAGTTGTTATTGTTGTTCTGTAAAGTCTTCTGGACTAAACGCGTAGCCGTAAACTGTAAGGTCTAACGTGTTTTACGGATATAATATAACCCGATCTCCGTAGATGATCCACCCATCATCTGACACATACATTCCGACTCCGCATCAGCAAAAAGTCTGTCGCCCATTCCAGTTGCGCACCGTCAGACCTAGACATCCGTAACATCTACGATAGTAGGCGAAATCTACTGGAAGAGACTGATTATCGGTCCCAATATCTGTACATTCTTGGGATCCAGTTGGTCGATCCGGTTAATCAACCTATCCTCTAGGTACCCCATGTTGGGTTACTGAACTCGTCCGTCGAATCAAATATATCGATCCAGCTGCAGCCAACGGTATATCAGACGTTCACGCAGCCCACCGCAGCCTCCCAAACGCTTGGTACAAGCCCGACTACGAACGGAATGAGTCTATATACCAAGCAGCTGTGGCCTGCTTGGGTTTGAGGCAGCAAGACTTCCAATGGCCGCTCAAAATGTCTATCAATTCTTTATTCCGCTACGACAATATTATCATGTCCCCGGAATGCGCTATCTTCATATCCCACGGTTAATAAATCAATGGCTCTGAAGACTAGGGAGTCAGCTATTCGAGGCTTAACTTCATGATAAGGCCACTCAACAAGATCGACGGGGGATTATGACATTCTTCCAGCTGGGAATCTTATTGGGTTCCCAGGATCCCTTGATACCCCTCGCCCGACTGGTCGGGTTGGTCGGTTGGCTATTTGTTGAGCTTCGAGCTCCTTTTACTCCAACAACGCTAATTATTTGACTATTTGCTAATATGTCGTGGTTGACCGTTGACCGTCGAACTTCTAACATGCTAACTACCGTCCCGCTAGTACGGAGGTCCTATCCCGACCGTCATCGCATGCAGGGCCATGGAATAATGTAAGGATGTTAAGCATGCGGCGCTCTATCTCATTGCGTTCGCCGAGTAAACAGAACTTCCACAGATTCGCTGTTGTTATAAACGATTTCATGGTCTGTGGTCGCATCCGTGTTGCCCGGGAGGTCAACTGACTGTATCCATGCTGCCACGGTACGTTGGTTCTGGCGCAATTGAGCATCGACGATGCATCGCAATAGGTTTGCCTCATAAATCATAAATGGAATTTGTCTTGCCTTTCCATCGTTGTCGAGCTGATTGACGCAGAGTGCGTCAACCTAGATTACTTACGTAGGTTTCAGTGAGTAAGCGAAATCGACAAAAAGCGTAGCGGGGATTTCCAATAGTCATCAATTTAGCTGTGACAGTGATTAAGCATGAGTTCTTCTGTGAAGTTACCGACTCCCGACGAGTAGGATGAAATATCATAGTCGGACTGTGCTTCAGTGTGGGCGAGTCCAAGAAAGGTTTCGAGAGAACCAACCGCTTCGGGACATAATATAAGCCAGACGAATACCTACTAGTAGCTCAAAAAGACTCGAGATCATCCATATCTGCAGTCTGTTTTTTTTAGCCTGGCTGCCTGGAAGCCAGCGAACGAGGACGGACTGTGGAAGTGAGGATGCTCGTAAGACGGAGGTACCCACTGATGGCGGAAACATTTTGCGTATTCAGTATCAGCCGCAAAATCCAAGGTCCAATTCAACATCTTACCACTCTTGCCTACAAACAGATATACATTGTGATTGGATCTACCATGTTAACGGCTTGGCGGGATGCAATGTACTATGCAATCAAGTGTGACTGTCCGCTAGATACCCAAATCTTTATAACTAATTACCGGGAGAATATCAATATCAGGTAGGCAGCAGCTGCTAAGTAATTAGGGATGTTAGCCTGTTGGTTACTGTGCCATATTCATAATTCTCCCCACTGTAAAGAGAGACAGCGGGGGGGAACGGTCTTACTTGCAGCTCTAGCGGGTTTACTAGAGACAGTCAACACACTGAAACAAAAGTATGACATCCCCTCTATGACTACCGTCAGTAACGAGACATGAAATGAGAAGAGGGACGAAAGGTAAAAGCGACTCGTGCGTATATATAATAGTGATATTATGTGATATATACAGATTAAAGCGGTAGAGGTTACGTTTTCCAATCTCCCTTGGCCCCTATCTACAGAAGCACACGATGATGATGCAGCTACTAATTTGCGCCACGTGAGATGGGCCAACCTTGACGTTACGAACAGCCCTATCGCTAGTGTATGTACAATAGATACAGTCCAGGTATGTTCTTCTAGGCAGGCATGTAAGCTAAGGCAGACAACTCAACATTCGAATGATGACCACGGGAGATATCTCATTTGAAAAGTATATTTCCAAGTTCATTATGTAGTGATGGGAGATCAAGTCTAATATGTATACCTAGGTAGGTATGTAATTACCAAGCTATCAGGACACCTTATTGTGCAGCTTCGCCTTTGAATGAATTTACCCAAGGGACCAGGCCGACTTTGGTCTTGAAAGGAACCCAGTCTAAGACGTAGGAGTTACTTAAAATGGAACCTGTTTGCGTCTTGACCTGATTCTCGAGATCCATCCAGGGCAATACAAAACGGTCAAAGAACCAGGCTTTCCAGCCGCTCCAAGTGATGAGTCGTGTCATCAACTTATCTTGCTTGACGGTTTCTTGGCACCTTGGCGCTTGGATTTTCTGGTAGGAGTCGAATGCTTTCTCTAATGCCTCGTCAGAGAAATCCGACCCTGAGCTCATGATACTGTGCAGTTGATTCACAAGAACGGTAGCAGACTGAAACCCTATGTTAACGCCCATGCCTGTGATTGGAGTTGTCTTGTGGACGGCATCACCGAGCAAGGCAATGCGGCCGTGATACCACCTGTCGAGAATCCCCTCTTCAAGTTGTACCATTGAGGCCTCTTCATGATTGCAAGCCGGCCAGATGTAACCGAACTTGACACCTGGAAATAGTTGGATATCGGCTAAGCTTTTGGCTTCTTCCTCCAGCTCCTGGCTAGTGTAGGTACGCCGTGTAGTTGTCGGTGTAGGCAATGCTCTCAAAAGAGCGAAGTAAGTATATTCATCGCCAGGAACTGCTTGGGTCGCCACACCAGTGCCGTGCGTTTCGTAAAAAAGGCCCTTTTCGAGTCCTCCATGATAACGTACGCGGCCGAAGACAGCCTTGAAGTGTGCCACCATTTTGGGGGCGGAGGTAGTTTCGCCGTCCGCTTCCTTGGACGACGCACGAGCAAGTTTGTCCATTATCTCCCGCGTCCGGCTGTGCACTCCATCGGCTCCAATGATTATGGTTCCTTCTTCGACACTACCGTCGGCGAGGCGAACGCGTACTCCGTCGGGGTTTGTCTCGATGTCAACGACGCGTGCGTTGGTCTTGACTCGGGTCTCGTGTCCAGGCAGGTTATCGTACAGGATCTGAATCAACTGGCTTCGCGAGAACCCATAGCTAGAATACCCATGACTTGAAAGCCGATTCAGTCAATAAACTCCCGGAGTATTATTATTGAAAGATGTCGTATTGCGACTCACTTCTCTTCCATTGGTTCGAACAAACGAAACCTGACGAGCGGTTGTCCATTCTGCATTGAGCTTAATTTGCTATGAAGCCGGACGGCTTGTTCTTCGACATATTTGAGCAGTCTAATCTGGTCAAGGAGCCGTGACGAATTCGGAATCAAGACGATGCCTGCACCTTTGTATCTGATGATTTCGGACTGTTGTTCGAGGATCACATAGTCGATGTTTGCTTTGGCAAGAGCATGCGCTGCATACAAGCCTACAGGACCGCCGCCGGCTATAATAACCCGAGGAGCTTTTGCCATAGTTGTCGATGGCAGAAATGAAGAGGTGCCTGCTGGACAACATGCTTGTCAGGCCACCGTGAAAACTATATACTGATGCGCTCGGAGGCTCGCTACCGAGCTGAGCTCTATGCAGGGTCTCTCATCCTACCTGCATACGCTAACTGGATGTGAGGAGCGTACGTAGCTCAAAAGCTAGACGAGTCAGATGGGGGAAATGCCGATTTTCGCTTGGAACCGAAGCTGAATATAAGGATGACCTTAATCTGTGACTCAGCCCCGACAAGAGTAATAGGGTCATAGGGTCATCGCACCCAACTTTCTACCAATTACAGAAGTGCAATACTTCTTCCATTTCACCCGTAGGTACTTGATAATGTACCTTGGCAGCTTGGTTCTAGGTAGCATGTAAGTGCGTGCATACGCAGTAATATCCTAATTGGATCCTGGCATATTCATAGCTATGATAGTACCTACATACATAGATGACGCCGTACCGGCGGAAAAGAATCTAGTTCGCTTTTCGGGATTAACTCGATTTGAAATATTTCGGTTGGCCGTTAAAGAAAGAAAGGACGGAAATAATACCGCTAAGTTCGTACGGGGAATTACGACATCAGTTATTGCTATGCTTGTTCTTAACTCGGAAGTTTTTACTGTCATCTTGGCGTATAAATCAAGGGGGGGTGAAGGATGTTGTAATAATGGGAGGAATGAAAGCTCGCAAGGGGACTTCATTTATTAATATACCTACCTATGTAACTACATAGATCCTATTTCTTAAGTACTTTTTTTACGACAATTGAAACTACAGCGTAGTACATAGGGCTGGCTCTATTTATAAATATCCAATGAGAGCGCTCGATGCCTAGTTACCTAGTATAAATTTACATTATTCCTATTATATGACAACATTAAAGCTTTGCACTGTTTTAAGTGAACAATCAAAGATAAAAGTGATTTGATAATATGGCTATCATGATCCCATACAATTTTTACTTTCCCATTAAGCAAACGCCAAACTCCGATAGAATCTCACTTATCAAGTAATACTTCTTTGTTTACCATTGAGGCAGGCCGCAACCCGAATCTTCAGGTACGTATTACCTTCAGACCTCTATGCCCTGCCCCTCTCCCCCTTTTCCCTCTCATCCAGGACCTTTCTAATCTTCCCCTCATATTGATCTATGTCGCGCATGCCACAGTGAATAGGACCGTCACGGTCTTGTTCCATGAATGCGTTAAGACGGAGTACATTATGGAACTTGAATAGGATAATAAGCCATCCTTCAAGAAGGTTCTCATGTCTATCATCGTGGATCTCTGAGTTACCTTCTAGTTCGTCGAACCTATCCTTTATTTCCGATATTCTCGTCAAATGCGTCGTAACAACCTCGGCGTTGATGATACTATCCATATTGGGCTTTTGGCGCTACTGTCGTGAGTTTTGTGGCAGATGTAAAGCAGGTCAATACTATTAGTGTAATTGTGTAAGACGACTTCTGTGAGGAGGAATGGAGGCAGAAACAAAGAAGCCTCTTGGGTTGAATTTGATTTTATATACTAAAATCTGGAGAGAAAACTATCATGGTCGCATAACAGGTACGCATGGTGTGTGAGCTCAAGAGTCAGTCTAGCACTGAGTGGCAAGTGTTGAAATCTTCAAATTCAGGGGTGTTTTCGTGAAGTATCGGTTGAAGCACAATTTCCAGACTACAACTACACATGAGACACCTAATACATCATGTCCCTTTTCTAACATCATTTATACATGTATTTGATGTTTTCTTTTCTTCAGGCCCTTTTTGGTGTACGTTAAACAAGTTTCCGTGGGCAGGGCGGATGAATGATGAATGTGGTGATGCATTCAGTAGTTAGAATTATGAATAAGAAGTGGTCTAGAAACCTGACGCGGTCTAGGTGTATGTACCATGGCAACAGCTTCAATTTAGGATAATACAAATCTGTGAGTCACGTTCCGATCATCTACGTTTCCTTTAAATTAAAATATTTTATGTTAAACATAAATTGGGTTATGTAAACTATTTGGTGACGAGCAATTGAATCGATTGATATGGCTGGTCAAGGCTAAGCTATGTAAGGTGTAAATTGTAAAGCCGTCTGTCTGCAAGATTCTTACTTCCGGGAACATCATCGATCTTAATTCGTTGTTGGTCGATCTCCTATCGCTCAAAAAAGTACTGAATTCGAATGTAACGATTCTTCTTACCTAGGTATTAATGCTCGACTTATTTTACCATTTGATTGAGCTTGAATTCTTTTTATTGATTGCCTGATGTCCTTATCTAGTTAACTACCTACTGTGTTCAATTTGTGCCCTATGAGCCCTTTATGTGTATATCCCGTGTTTCCTCCTTGCATTTATCCTCGGTTTCCTCCCCTTGTATTCATTTCCTCCTTCGGTGGTTTCTAGAGTTGGTAGGCCAGGTAGTTCAACGATGACATGAAAGGTGCCAATTTCAAACCCCAGATCTCCCAACTAAATATTTAATATTGGAAACGTCCATGCAAAATAAATTCGATCTGTTTGCCAAGTTTAACCCGACTGCTGTTTCCCGAGACGCCTTCGTGAAATGATCATGTCGTTAATGTAACTGCATCGTAACGTCGTACCCATCATTTTATTCCGTGGGCTTTAATCGTACTCTTATGATAAAGGTCGTGGCGCGTAATCTCGATGCGATTTGACTAGACAAGCTTATGTGTTCTCACATTCGAGTGGTATAGGTTGCTTTCCATGATTGCCGTTGCAACGACAACCCCATGCAATCGCGTTATAACTTTGCTCTTGGCGTTGTCTCCATGCAATCCTCCACGATTATAGTTGGGTACTTTGCCGCAAAGTTCCTGGCTTCCGCTTCGAGCTGGGCCGCGGCTCCAGGAGCATGAGGCATCTCAAAATAGGATAATAGATGCTTCTTGTCACGGAATATTAGTTCCGTAACGCAATCGACTTGGACGGCCTCTGGATCTCCACCAGAGACCATGGCGGGATACTGTTCATTGCTGGTAGACGAGTACTGTGGTGACGTAGATCGTGGAATGTATCGTCTTATATGAGATAAAGGGAATGTATTGGCGGCAAGTTTTCTCGTGAGCGGTATGTGTATATCTTCATAATGTCTCCGAAATTGCTCTGGTGTTAAATCCGGCCTCCGGTATATTAACATGAGCACTCTTATAACCATTGTAAACTTTAGGAAAATATGTTGCTGATCTTTTGGTTTCGTTAAAGTCGTGCGGGATGCCTTCGGGTTTCGATGGCGATGAGTAAGTCTCAAAGTTATAAATTGATAGAATATTCCTTTCGAAAAAAAGAAAAAGAGACGGAAACAAAACCAGTATAATAACAACAGGCGTTATCAACTGTTTAATATCGCATACCTTCACCGGCCGTTCGGAACCGGGGCCTGTTATTCTCACATGGCCGCCAAGGCCGACTTTGTCTATATCGCCGTCTCTGGGTGGGGATATTCCTACTATTGCCTGCGAAAGGATGGAGGCATGCAGCTTACTCGCCCAGCTCGTCACATTAGCTCCAATAATTTCCAAACTAATAACCTGGCAACATCTCATTACTCGTTACACGCGACAATGCCCACCTTCTAGCGGCAAAAGTTCCAAGTTGGTTTACATACAAGATGCAGCATAATCATGACAAACTTTGGGGCTTACAGGTATTATGTGTATGCGGGAAGGAATAACGGGCCCGTACTTATGTAGGTATCTCAGCGAGCTCAAACCAGAGCCTTGCTTTCCTTGCTTCTGCTTTGTATCCTTCTAACCACACCAGTTTTGAACCAATCAATACCTAATCTCCTCCTGGCCTGGCCTGGCTCAGCCTTAATCATCTATCATCTAAGGCCTTACCCAGGTTAAACCGTTTATTTTTCGATCCGGATCCTGCCGTGGTGCATAAGAACCAGACTATACTGTCTCGGGATCCACGTCCGCGCATTTCTTTCCGCACCAACTTGGCTACATCTGATGATTTCTCAGCTGTGTGCCCGCATGCGGATGAGGACCATTTATATTCAAGATTTATGCGACCAAGAAAAGGATGCGGCACACGAACAAAACATGACGATGTTTGGTACTCGGTGGTCCCGCCGCGTGCTAATCTAATTAATCATCTACAGCTAGTTAGTGTATATTCGCCAAAGGACTAAATAGGCAGGTTGGCAGTCTTTAGATCCTTGGGAATTAGGACCACGGGTATTGATGGGAAGAAGCCACGCGGCGTTAGAACCAACGTTATAAATTCATGTTAATGAACCGCATTCTCAAATTGGGGAGGGAAGGCCCTTCACTTGTGAGAGAATTGATACACCATGAAATAAGTCCCATGTTCACCGAGGCCACCGAATGTAGTCATTCAAATTCTAGATGACACGGTCAACTTTACTCAAAAACAAGTCTTACGTAGATGCCGTAAGCCATCTTAAAGGCCAGTATGAAGATATCGAGTCCCATTCTTTTCGGCTTGATCAATGCCACTCTGTACGAGTGCCGTTCTGCGATCGTTCGGCGCTCTCGGCGTCGAGGAGGCGTTCGTGTCCGCTCGGGGGCGCTTCTGGGTGGAACCCGTATCGGGCTTTATGTGGTCTGAAGGGATGAAGATGGCGTTCAACTATTCGACAGGGTGATCGTTCCACGCCACGGCGTCGTGTATAGAGCTCGCCTTGATGGAGTTCAGGCGCCGCATCGCGTAGTCTAGGCAGACTGGTTACTTGTAGAGTTGAGCCCGCCGCATGATGAATTGCATGAAGCGATTCTGGGCGTGTACCACATCGGGGTGCTCGTCTCCAAAGAAGCGGAGGTAAATTCACATGTAATTGAGAAAGGCGCTGAAAAAGACGAGCGGGTTGGAGGTATATTCAGCGGCCGTATGTGTCTTCTTCTTAGTGGTAAAAGAAGTAGCCGTCAACTCCACCGTGTATGAAGGCACGTCGTCGGTGCTGAAAGATACGGTATGAGGTATATGTTGTTGTATTGACTTGATTATCTGACTGAATGAGTGATGGGGGAAGTCCTTCTTACATACAAGTTCCTGCCAAGACACCCTGTACCTGTACCTGAAGGCAGTCCCTTGACTACTCATTTCAGCAGTCGGAGGGGCGCTGGCCGCGTACAGGGTGCAGGCGGATGAGGTTCCACGGCTCCATCTTGCCGGTGCGGACATCGTTGACGTCCTCGGAAGCGACTCCGCTGAGCTCAGTAGCGACAGTTAGGACAAGCGGTGGAAAGGACATACCAGGGGTATCTAAGGAGCCGATGACCGCCAGTTCGCGGTTGGCAATCGCGGCGCGGTGGATGGCAATCGCGGCGCGGCGGATGGCAATCTCGGCGTCCTGTCTACGCGCGAGGCGTTCCAGTTGCGCGACTTCCATCTCGTCAGTTGTAGGGTCTGCGGCGATACCGCGTCCCAGCAGGGCAAGCGCTTCCGTCTCGAAAACGGATGGTTCTGGGAGCGCTGTGGCTGACTGCTCGTCGGCCGCTTGCGCGTTCTGAGGGGGCGCGTGGGAGGCCGCGCGGGTACCTTTTGGAGGCATATTTAATAGGAATAGATAGAAAGACTTAATGAAATCAATCAACAGATCGCAGACTTGATGAAAAAGAGCTTATTGAGCTGATCTCTTGATGCTTTTGAATCGAGGTCTGGTTGTTGAAAGGATGAAGAATTTTCATAGTAAGTGGGGCAACGCTTCCGTCTATAAATACTCTCATTTATTTTATCACCAGCTTCAATGCATGTAGGCTGCTTGAGTACCTAGGTAGTTCAGGAAATGGGGTTTAAATAGTGTTAGAGACTGTATACTTGCAGCTTCCTCATTTTCACTGACGCTCTTCTGATTGTATTGAGATACCTACTTTCCAAGAGAAGCCAGCATTTATAGCCATCGAAGCTGAAAGATGCAACCTACAACCTTGGAACTTAGCTAGACATAGCTACTACTACCTGGGGTTCTAGAGCACCACTCCTAATGGATATCAAAGGTGCGCCAATATGGACGACCTACAAGTTGGCGTGGTCGGAGGGTACAGGCACCACATCGCCCTTCCACTTCTCCGTCGCCCCCTTGATCATCTGGCCACCGTGCTTACGCATATTGATATAGAAATCCTGGCCGTCGGGGTTGGAAACCGCCTCGTTACTGAAAAGGTACGGTACGGGAACCTGCAGTCCCTTTTGGAAGGCGGGTCGCTGGGCGAGTTTGTCATGCCACGCCTTGACATTAGGGAATTCGTTGATGTCGACACCGCACCACTTGGCAGAGTGGGAAAAAATGAAGATTGCGATATCAGCAACCGTCAAGCGGTCCCCGCCTACAAAGGGTGTAGTAGACTGTTGGGAAAATTCAACGGTTAGATAAAAAAGCATTCCTAAGCAATATACGAAACGTGTAACTTACCAGCTGCTTGTCTAGCACATGGTGGAGTCTTCGGGCCTCGGCCGTGTAACGCCATGAAGCGTACGGCACTGGTTCGGTTGCATATCGGTTGAAAAAGCATGCTTGGCCCATCATAGGACCGTAACCAGCAACTTGCCATGAGAGCTACGCGGAACACATGTCAACTAGGCAGTGACCACACAGGGGGGATTGAGATAGTGCTTACCCAGGACAACTGCGTCCAGTATTCGGGCGTGCCGAAGGGTTGCGAGATCTTATAACCCTTGTCAAACTCGCTAGCGATGTAGAGCAAGCAAGCAGCGCTCTCGAAGACAGTCACGGTAGTGCCATCCTCTTTGACGTGGACGAGTGCGGGCATACGACCGTTTGGGTTGATGGACGCGTACCACTCGGCTTGAGATTCGCCTGCGGCCATATCAATGTTGATATAGTTATACGGAATGCTGTCAAGGCATTAACAACTACGTGCGGACGCCGGAGATGATTAATACTTACTTGAGCTCCTCGGCTGCGATGGTCACCTTGTAGGGGTTGACAGATGCATAACCATAGACGTTCAGTCCCGGCTTGGGAGCTTTCTCAGGCGGAAATGTAGCCATTTTTACTATAACGGAAAGTAGCGAAGAGCTGTGATAAATGAAAGACCAACTAATTGGTTTGTTTATGTATTGGAGTAATAACTGAGTGTTTGGATAGACCCCGACCCCCTAAATAGGTAAATGAGGTGGGAGATAATGGGAGATGGAAAGAGAGAAAGAGGTCAAACTTGTCTAGCCTTATTATATGTAGTAAGGTAGGGACAGTTTCGAAACGAGGCGACACAAAGCCTTGTCAAAGAAATACCTACATCCATATGATACATCCCTAGGTACATGCATGTTGGAGAAGACGAATATAACATTTGAACTACATATTGATGTACCTACCTAATATATGTGGAAGCAAGGGGTACAAGCGAGTGATTGGGTAAACAGGGAGCATAGGTATTGTAATAAAAGGAACATCCCCCTCCTGACTTGATTTGTGTGACAGGAAAATTAAAAAGGAACAAAGTGTTTGCTACTCGGTAATTGCAACGTTCCAAGTTGCCTTTGTCACAAAAATAGGCATAATTACATATGCAAGCACATCTATGAATATGGATGTAAGCAGTACCCAGGTGGTGAAGAAAGACACAATAGAAGGCATATATCAAATAATATAGTGATTGATTAGACTGTTGGACTTGCATACTACTACTAATCTATAATAAGAACGGAACTCTCTCCGCCCCGGTGTTCGCTTTCATGAGAGATACGTAAGCTTAACGGCCTCTTTCTCTCGTAGGAGAAAATCCTTGAAAGTCATAAGCTCAGGAACAAGCCGTTGAAGCTCATCCAGATCTGTGTAGTTCGACAAGTATCGTAGACAAGGTTCCGACGAGAAGAACAGCCACGACCCTTTCTCCTGTTCCTGAGCGATCTCCTGATCTGTCATGAAGATTGCTTTGATGGATCTACCATCACCAATTGCTTCGGCTAGCTGGTCCATTGCGTCCTGCACTAGAAGCTCCTCGCTGATCACACCTAACTTCCTACCATGATACGTGGTGGGGTCCTGGAACACCGCGGCTGCAAACCGGGCGATATCGAAGTGGTCAACGAGCCCAAGCGGAGACTCGGCCGTGAGCGAGCTTGTCCAGGAACCTTTTTTGGTCTCAGTGTAGCCGAACTGGATTTTGGGTTCAATAAAGTTGGCCATAAAGAAGCCGGGACGCAGCACGGTCCAGTGCGTGAAGCCGCCGTCGATGACGGCTTGCTCGACTCGCTTTTTGCTTCGCACATGGGCGCCGAAGAAAGGACCAAGCTTAACAGGTAGCTCAAAGCCTGGCTCGACTAAGAAGGAACCGAGAGTAGTCGATGCGATAGCATGGTTGACGCCGGCCTCCCTCGCTAGGCGGGCAATGAGTGCTGCCCGCCTTGGCGCCTGGTCAAAATCGGTCAGGCTAGGTAGCATGCATAGAAAGAGCTTATCACAGCCCTCTAGCCCTTTTCGTAGTGAGTCCTCATCATCCCAACTGCCAAGGGTTAGATGTACACCCGCGGCGCGTAGTTTCTGCGCGACGGGAGAGTCAAGGTCCCGAGTCGTTGCTCGCAGATCCCAACCCAATTTTCGGAGCTCGTAGCACAGCGCGCTACCCTGACTACCAGTTGCACTGGTGATGAACACTGTTGGAGGGCTGGCCATTTTCGGATGTTGGTAGGTTATTCTGTCACAAGGGCGTGTCTTGGGTAGAAGACTGGTGGAGAGACTGCGTGGACATCACACCCCTTTCTTATCCTTCTAGGAGTATTAATTACGGTGGCACAATATAATGATATATCGGAACCGGTGTATACGGATTCGGCGTATTTTGTTGGCTTCGTGTGACCTAAATGTAACTTACATGCGCGCCTAGCTAAGAATCCTCAAATAAGAAGCACAGTGGAAATATAGACTATCATGAGTATGGCTGTATATGCATTTATCGTGTGTTTGGGCATGCAACCTTAGGCAAGCCCCCAGCTCGCATTTGATACGTACACGTTGAAGCTTCATTAATAGCGCAACGCCCGGTTTTGATCCGGTGGATGGATGGATACCTGCATGTAAGACATTCATCCCATCCATCCTTCAAGACGAAATCAAAGACACTTGTGTAACTATGTCAAAATCTAGTCTGTCGACATTTCTCATGATTATTGGCTTGCAGCATGGTGTGTATTACAAGACAGTACTGCTATGCATAATCACGAAATCATTCTTGTTGGGATATCAAGCATAGCCTTATCCAACCCAATTTACTAACTCGAAGTGCAACCTTGAACTATTCTTGCAGAGATCTACATCGTCGGTATAGCGTGGTTTCCTGCGTCAAATCACCTATTCATGAGGACGGCTGGTCACGCCGGCCTCTGGTACTCGGTACTGTTTCATGCTATCCTGCTAGGACTTCGTATTTGATGGTATTATAGATTAAGAATACTAGGAAGAGTCTAGTTTTGGATGTATGTAAGGTAGTGCAAGACTTAAGTACAGGGTTCAAAACAATTCAATTCAATCAATAACTTTCCTCATATTGATTGAATTGATATCAATATGCTGTTATCCTATATTGATTGATTGAAATG